>JANJGN010000410.1:317500-442500 GCA_026770705.1 Isurus oxyrinchus
AGAGACAGACCGAGAGAGAGAGACAGACCGAGAGACAGAGACAGATATAGAGACAGAGACAGACCTAGAGACAGAGACAGACCGGGAGACAGAGACAGACCGAGAGAGAGAGACAGACCAAGAGACAGAGACAGACCTAGAGACAGAGACAGACCGGGAGACAGAGACAGACCGAGAGAGAGAGACAGACCAAGAGACAGCGACAGACCAAGAGAGAGAGACAGACAGAGAGAGAGAGACAGACCGAGAGACAGAGACAGATATAGAGACAGAGACAGACCAAGAGACAGAGACAGACTGAGAGAGAGAGACAGATATAGAGACAGAGACAGACCGAGAGAGAGAGACAGACCGAGAGACAGAGACAGATATAGAGAGAGAGACAGACCGAGAGAGAGAGACAGATATAGAGACACAGACAGATATAGAGACAGAGACAGATATAGAGACAGAGACAGACAGAGAGAGAGAGAGACAGACTGGGTGACAGAGACAGATATAGAGAGAGAGACAGACCGAGAGAGAGAGACATACCGAGAGATAGAGACAGACCGAGAGACAGAGACAGATATAGAGACAGAGACAGACAGAGAGAGAGAGACAGACCGAGAGATAGAGACAGACCGAGAGAGAGAGACAGACCGAGAGACAGAGACAGATATAGAGACAGAGACAGACCTAGAGACAGAGACAGACCGGGAGACAGAGACAGACCGAGAGAGAGAGACAGACCAAGAGACAGAGACAGACCTAGAGACAGAGACAGACCGGGAGACAGAGACAGACCGAGAGAGAGAGACAGACCAAGAGACAGCGACAGACCAAGAGAGAGAGACAGACAGAGAGAGAGAGACAGACCGAGAGACAGAGACAGATATAGAGACAGAGACAGACCAAGAGACAGAGACAGACTGAGAGAGAGAGACAGATATAGAGACAGAGACAGACCGAGAGAGAGAGACAGACCGAGAGACAGAGACAGATATAGAGAGAGAGACAGACCGAGAGAGAGAGACAGATATAGAGACACAGACAGATATAGAGACAGAGACAGATATAGAGACAGAGACAGACAGAGAGAGAGAGAGACAGACTGGGTGACAGAGACAGATATAGAGAGAGAGACAGACCGAGAGAGAGAGACATACCGAGAGATAGAGACAGACCGAGAGACAGAGACAGATATAGAGACAGAGACAGACAGAGAGAGAGAGACAGACCGAGAGATAGAGACAGACCGAGAGACAGAGACAGATATAGAGACAGAGACAGACAGAGAGAGAGAGACAGACCGAGAGAGAGAGACAGATATAGAGACAGAGACAGATATAGAGACAGAGACAGACAGAGAGAGAGAGAGACAGACTGGGAGACAGAGACAGATATAGAGAGAGAGACAGACATAGAGACAGAGAGAGACAGACCGAGAGAAGGAGACAGACCGAGAGACAGAGACAGATATAGAGACAGAGACAGACCGAGAGAGAGAGACAGACCGAGAGAGAGACAGACCGAGAGACAGAGACAGACCGGGAGACAGAGACAGACCGAGAGAGAGACAGACCGAGAGAGAGACAGACCGAGAGAGAGAGACAGACCGAGAGAGAGAGACAGATATAGAGACAGAGACAGATATAGAGACAGAGACAGACCGAGAGAGAGAGACAGACCAAGAGAGAGAGACAGACCGAAAGAGAGAGACAGATATAGAGACAGAGACTGACCGAGAGACAGAGACAGATATAGAGACAGAGACAGATATAGAGACAGAGACAGATATAGAGACAGAGACAGACCGAGAGAGAGAGAGACAGACCGAGAGACAGAGACAGACCAAGAGAGAGAGACAGACCGAAAGAGAGAGACAGATATAGAGACAGAGACAGACAGAGAGAGAGAGAGACAGACTGGGAGACAGAGACGGATATAGAGACAGAGACAGACAGAGAGAGAGAGAGACAGACTGGGAGACAGAGACGGATATAGAGAGAGAGACAGATATAGAGACAGAGACAGACAGAGAGACAGAGACAGATATAGAGACAGAGACAGACCGAGAGAGAGAGACAGATATAGAGAGAGAGACAGACCGAGAGACAGAGACAGACCGAGAGAGAGAGACAGATATAGAGAGAGAGACAGATATTGAGACAGAGACAGATATAGAGACAGAGACAGACTGGGAGACAGAGACAGATATAGAGACAGAGACAGACCGAGGGACAGAGACAGATATAGAGACAGGGACAGATATAGAGACAGAGACAGATATAGAGACAGGGACAGACCGAGAGAGAGAGACAGATATAGAGACAGAGACAGACCGAGAGAGAGAGACAGATATAGAGACAGAGACAGACCGAGAGACAGAGACAGACCGAGAGAGAGAGACAGATATAGAGACAGAGACAGACCGAGAGAGAGAGACAGATATAGAGACAGAGACAGACCGAGAGACAGAGACAGATATAGAGACAGAGACAGACCGAGAGACAGAAACAGATATAGAGACAGAGACAGACCGAGAGACAGAGACAGACCGAGAGAGAGAGACAGATATAGAGACAGAGACAGATATAGAGACAGAGACAGACCGAGAGAGAGAGACAGATATAGAGAGAGAGACAGATATAGAGAGAGAGACAGACCGAGTGACAGAGACAGATATAGAGACAGACCGAGAGAGAGAGACAGACCGAGACAGAGAGACAGACCGAGAGACAGAGACAGACCGAGAGAGAGAGACAGACGGAGAGACAGAGACAGACAAACCGAGAGACAGAGACAGACCAAGAGACAGAGGCAGATATAGAGACAGAGACAGACCGAGAGACAGAGACAGATATAGAGACAGAGACGGACTGAGAGAGAGAGAGAGACAGACCGAGAGACAGAGACGGACTGAGAGCGAGAGAGAGACAGACCGAGAGACAGAGACAGACCGAGAGACAGAGACAGATATAGAGACAGAGACAGACCGAGAGAGAGAGACAGACCGAGAGACAGAGACAGATATAGAGACAGAGACAGACCGAGAGAGAGACAGACCGAGAGACAGAGACAGATATAGAGAGAGAGACAGACCGAGAGACAGAGACAGATATAGAGACAGAGACGGACTGAGAGAGAGAGACAGACCGAGAGAGAGACAGACCGAGAGAGAGAGACAGATATAGAGACAGAGACAGACAGAGAGTGAGAGACGGACCGAGAGAGAGAGACAGATATAGAGACAGAGACAGATATAGAGACAGAGACAGACAGAGAGTGAGAGACGGACCGAGAGAGAGAGACAGATATAGAGACAGAGACAGATATAGAGACAGGGACAGATATAGAGACAGAGACAGATATAGAGACAGGGACAGACCGAGAGAGAGAGACAGATATAGAGACAGGGACAGATATAGAGACAGAGACAGATATAGAGACAGGGACAGACCGAGAGAGAGAGACAGATATAGAGACAGAGACAGACCGAGAGAGAGAGACAGATATAGAGACAGAGACAGACCGAGAGACAGAGACAGACCGAGAGAGAGAGACAGATATAGAGACAGAGACAGACCGAGAGAGAGAGACAGATATAGAGACAGAGACAGACCGAGAGACAGAGACAGATATAGAGACAGAGACAGACCGAGAGACAGAAACAGATATAGAGACAGAGACAGACCGAGAGACAGAGACAGACCGAGAGAGAGAGACAGATATAGAGACAGAGACAGATATAGAGACAGAGACAGACCGAGAGAGAGAGACAGATATAGAGAGAGAGACAGATATAGAGAGAGAGACAGATATAGAGAGAGAGACAGACCGAGTGACAGAGACAGATATAGAGACAGACCGAGAGAGAGAGACAGACCGAGACAGAGAGACAGACCGAGAGACAGAGACAGACAAACCGAGAGACAGAGACAGACCAAGAGACAGAGGCAGATATAGAGACAGAGACAGACCGAGAGACAGAGACAGATATAGAGACAGAGACGGACTGAGAGAGAGAGAGAGACAGACCGAGAGACAGAGACGGACTGAGAGCGAGAGAGAGACAGACCGAGAGACAGAGACAGACCGAGAGACAGAGACAGATATAGAGACAGAGACAGACCGAGAGAGAGAGACAGACCGAGAGACAGAGACAGATATAGAGACAGAGACAGACCGAGAGAGAGACAGACCGAGAGACAGAGACAGATATAGAGAGAGAGACAGACCGAGAGACAGAGACAGATATAGAGACAGAGACGGACTGAGAGAGAGAGACAGACCGAGAGAGAGACAGACCGAGAGAGAGAGACAGATATAGAGACAGAGACAGACAGAGAGTGAGAGACGGACCGAGAGAGAGAGACAGATATAGAGACAGAGACAGATATAGAGACAGAGACAGACAGAGAGTGAGAGACGGACCGAGAGAGAGAGACAGATATAGAGACAGAGACAGATATAGAGACAGAGACAGACCGAGAGATAGAGACAGACCGAGAGAGAGAGACAGATATAGAGACAGAGACAGACCGAGAGACAGAGACAGACCGGGAGACAGAGACAGATATAGAGAGAGAGAAAGACCGAGAGAGAGAGACAGACCGAGAGAGAGACAGACCGAGAGAGAGAGACAGACCGAGAGAGAGACAGATATAGAGACAGAGACAGATATAGAGACAGAGACAGACCGAGAGAGAGAGACAGATATAGAGACAGAGACAGACCGAGAGAGAGAGACAGACCGAGAGAGAGACAGACCGAGCGAGAGAGACAGACCGAGAGACAGAGACAGATATAGAGACAGAGACAGATATAGAGACAGAGACAGACCGAGAGAGAGAGACAGATATAGAGACAGAGACAGATATAGAGACAGAGACAGACTGAGAGACAGAGACAGACCGAGAGACAGAGACAGATATAGAGACAGAGACAGATATAGAGACAGATATAGAGACAGAGACAGAGACAGATATAGAGACAGAGACAGATATAGAGACAGAGACAGACTGAGAGACAGAGACAGACCGAGAGAGACAGACCGAGAGAGAGAGACAGACCGAGGGAGAGAGACAGACCGAGAGAGAGACAGACCGAGAGAGAGAGACAGACCGAGAGCGAGACAGATATAGAGACAGAGACAGATATAGAGACAGAGACAGACCGAGAGAGAGAGACAGATATAGAGACAGAGACAGATATAGAGACAGAGACAGACCGAGAGAGAGAGACCGATATAGAGACAGAGACAGACCGAGAGACAGAGACAGATATAGAGACAGAGACAGACCGAGAGACAGAGACAGATATAGAGACAGAGACAGACCGCGAGACAGAGACAGATATAGAGACGGAGACAGACCGAGAGACAGAGACAGACAGAGAGACAGAGACAGACCGAGAGAGAGAGACAGATATAAAGAGAGAGACAGACCGAGAGAGAGAGACAAACCGAGAGACAGAGACAGACCGGGAGACAGAGACAGACCGAGAGAGAGACAGACCGAGAGAGAGAGACAGATATAGAGACAGAGACAGATATAGAGACAGAGACAGACCGAGAGACAGAGACAGACCGAGAGACAGAGACAGACCGAGAGACAGAGACAGATATAGAGACAGAGACAGACAGAGAGAGAGAGAGACAGACCGAGAGAGAGAGACAGATATAGAGACAGAGACAGACCGAGAGACAGAGACAGACCGAGAGAGAGAGACAGATATAGAGACAGAGACAGATATAGAGACAGAGACAGACCGAGAGACAGAGACAGATATAGAGACAGAGACAGATATAGAGACAGAGACAGACCGAGAGATAGAGACAGACCGAGAGACAGAGACAGATATAGAGACAGAGACAGACCGAGAGACAGAGACAGATATAGAGACAGAGACAGACCGGGAGACAGAGACAGACCGAGAGAGAGACAGACCGAGAGAGAGAGACAGATATAGAGACAGAGACAGATATAGAGACAGAGACAGACCGAGAGAGAGAGACAGATATAGAGACAGAGACAGATATAGAGACAGAGACAGACCGAGAGACAGAGACAGATATAGAGACAGAGACAGACCGAGAGACAGAGACAGACCGAGAGACAGAGACAGACCGAGAGACAGAGACAGATATAGAGACAGAGACAGATATAGAGACAGAGACAGACAGAGAGAGAGAGAGACAGACCGAGAGAGAGAGACAGATATAGAGACAGAGACAGATATAGAGACAGAGACAGACCGAGAGAGAGAGAGCCCGAGAGACAGAGACAGATATAGAGACAGAGGCAGACCGAGAGACAGAGACAGATATAGAGACAGAGACAGACACAGAGAGAGAGACAGATATAGAGACAGAGACAGACCAAGAGAGAAAGACAGACCGAGAGACAGAGACAGACCGAGAGACAGAGACAGATATAGAGACAGAGACGGACTGAGAGAGAGAGACAGACCGAGAGACAGAGACAGATATAGAGACAGAGACAGACAGAGAGACAGAGACAGACCGAGAGAGAGACAGACCGAGAGACAGAGACAGACCGAGAGACAGAGACAGATATAGAGACAGAGACGGACTGAGAGATAGAGACAGACCGAAAGACAGAGACAGATATAGAGACAGAGACAGACCGAGAGACAGAGACAGACCGAGAGACAGAGACAGATATAGAGACAGAGACAGATATAGAGACAGAGACAGACAGAGAGAGAGAGACAGACCGAGAGACAGAGACAGATATAGAGAGAGAGACAGACCGAGAGACAGAGACAGACCGAGAGACAGAGACAGATATAGAGACAGAGACAGATATAGAGAGAGAGACAGAGACAGACCGAGAGACAGAGACAGATATAGAGACAGAGACGGACTGAGAGAGAGAGAGAGAGAGAGAGACAGACCGAGAGACAGAGACAGATATAGAGACAGAGACAGACCGAGAGACAGAGACAGACCGAGAGAGAGACAGATATAGAGACAGAGACAGATATAGAGACAGAGACAGACCAAGAGAGAGACAGACCGAGAGATAGAGACATATATAGAGACAGAGACAGACAGAGAGAGAGAGACAGACTGGGAGACAGAGACAGATATAGAGAGAGAGAAAGACCGAGAGACTGAGACAGACCGAGAGAGAGACAGACTGAGAGATAGAGACATATATAGAGACAGAGACAGATATAGAGACAGAGACAGACAGAGAGAGAGAGAGAGACAGACTGGGAGACAGAGACAGATACAGAGACAGATACAGAGACAGAGACAGACAGAGAGAGAGAGACAGACCGAGAGAGAGAGACAGTTATAGAGACAGAGACAGATACAGAGACAGAGACAGATACAGAGACAGAGACAGACAGAGAGAGAGAGAGCCCGAGAGACAGAGACAGACCGAGAGACAGAGACAGACCGAGAGAGAGACAGACCGAGAGATAGAGACATATATAGAGACAGAGACAGATATAGAGACAGAGACAGACCGAGAGAGAGAGAGAGACAGACTGGGAGACAGAGACAGATACAGAGACAGATACAGAGACAGACAGAGAGAGAGAGACAGACCGAGAGACAGAGACAGACCGACTGGGAGACAGAGACAGATACAGAGACAGATATAGAGACGGAGACAGACCGAGACAGAGACAGACAGAGGCGGAGAGAGAGAAAGTCAGAGAGAGAAAGACGGAGAGAGAGAGAGAGAGAGAGAGGAACAATGAGTAAGACGGACAGAGAGACAGAGAATGGAAATTGAGACAGAGACGGAGAAAGAGAAAGACAGAGAGAGAGAGAGAGAGAGAGCTGGAGAGAGAGACAGGGATGTACCGAGAGAGAGAGAGACGGACCGAGAGAGTGAGATGGACAGAGAGAGAGAGGGACAGTGAGAAAGAGACGAACAGAGAGAGAGACAGAAAGACTGAGATATATGGATGGGCAAGAGATACAGAGATGCAGAGAGAGAGAGACGGACAGAGAGATAGAGATGGATAGGGAGACAGAGACGGACAGATAAAGAGATACGGACAGAGAGAGAGACAGATGGACAGAGACGGACAGAGAGAGACAGACAGATCGAGAGACAGAGACAGACAATGAGACAGAGATGGGCTGAGAGACAGAGATGGACCGAGAGACAGAGATGGACAGTGAGACAGAGTCAGACAGCGAGACAGAGACAGACAGTGAGACAGAGACAGTGAGATAGAGATGGACCGAGAGACAGAGACTGATAGAGAGATAGAGACAGACCGAGATTCAGAGACTGACAGTGAGACAGAGATTGACAGAGACAGAGACAGACAGTGAGACAGAGACAGACAGCGAGACAGAGACGGAGCGAGAGACAGAGACAGTGAGATAGAGATGGACCGAGAGACAGAGACTGATAGAGAGATAGAGACAGACCGAGATTCAGAGACTGACAGTGAGACAGAGATTGACAGAGACAGAGACAGACAGTGAGACAGAGACAGACAGCGAGACAGAGGTGGACAGAGAGACAGAGACAGACAATGAGACAGAGATGGGCTGAGAGACAGAGATGGACCGAGAGACAGAGATGGACAGTGAGACAGAGTCAGACAGCGAGACAGAGACAGACAGTGAGACAGAGACAGACAGCGAGACAGAGACGGAGCGAGAGACAGAGACAGTGAGATAGAGATGGACCGAGAGACAGAGACTGATAGAGAGATAGAGACAGACCGAGATTCAGAGACTGACAGTGAGACAGAGATTGACAGAGACAGAGACAGACAGTGAGACAGAGATTGACAGAGATAGAGACAGACCGAGATTCAGAGACTGACAGTGAGACAGAGATTGACAGAGACAGAGACAGACAGTGAGACAGAGACAGACAGTGAGACAGAGATTGACAGAGACAGAGACAGACAGTGAGACAGAGACTGACAGTGAGACAGAGATTGACAGAGACAGAGACAGACAGTGAGACAGAGACAGACAGTGAGACAGAGACGGACATAGAGAGAGAGGTAGACAGAGAGATGGAGATTGAAAGAGAGACAGAAATACAAAGATGCAGGAGAGAGAGACAGACAAAAGATATAAAGGTGGAGAGAGAGACAGAGAAAGGCAGAGAGACAGAGACGGAGAGAGAAATACTGAGAGAGAGAGAGACAGAGAGGGACAGTGAGACAGAGAAAGGCAGAGAGACAGAGACGGAGAGAGAAATACTGAGAGAGAGAGAGAGAGAGAGAGGGACAATGAGTCAGACAGGCAGACAGACTGAGAAGGACATTGAGACAGAGAATGGACATTAAGAGAGAGACAGACAGAGAGGCAGATACAGACCGAGAGAGAGAGACGGACTGAGAGAGGAAGATGGAGCCAGAGAGAGAGGTGGACAGAGAGGCAGAGACGGACAGAAGGAGATACAGACAGAGAGACAGAGATACAGGGATGGGCAAGAGATACAGAAATGGACAGAGATACAGAGATGGATGGAGATAGAAAGACAGACAGAGAGAGAGACAGACAGAGAGAGAGAGACAGACAGAGAGAGAGAGACAGACGGAGAGAGAGAGACAGACAGACAGAGAGAGAGACAGAGACGGAGAGAGATCAGACAGAGAGACAGAGATATAGGGATGGACAAGAGATACAGAGATGGACAAGGATAGAGAGATGGACGGAGAGAGAGAGACAGACAGAGATACAGAGGCAGACAGAGATAGTGAGACGGACAGAGAGAGAGATGGATAGGGAGACAGAGATGGACAGAGATACAGAGGCAGACAGTGATACAGAGATGAAGAGGGAGATGGAGACGAACAGAAAGAAAGAGACGGACAGAGAGAGAGAGAGACAGGGATATAGGGACGGACAAGAGATACAGAGAAGGACAGAGAAAGAGACAGACAGAGAGATGGACAGAGAGAGAGACGGACAGAGAGAGAGATGGACAGAGAGAGGGAGATGGACAGAGAGAGAGACAGATAGAAAGGCAGAGACGGACAGAGAAAGAGAGATCGACTGAGAGACAGAGATGGACAGAGAGAGAGAGAGTGACAATGAGACAGAGAATGGACATTGAGACAGAAACGGAGAGAGAGAGAGTCAGAGAGAGAGATGGATAGAGAGAGACAGAAAAGGACAGTGAGACAAAGAAGGACATTGGAACAGATCGAGACAGAGAAGGAGAGAGAGAGAGAGAGAGAGGGACAGACCGAGAGACAGAGACGGACCGAGAGAGAGTGACAGTTAGGGAGACAGAGACGGACAGTGAGACAGAGATGGACAGTAAGACAGAGATGGACACAGAGACAGAGACGGACAGAGATACAGAGGCAGACAGAGAGACAGAGGCAGCCAGAGAGAGAGAGATGGAGAGAGAGAGAGTTGGACAGAGAGGCAGAGATGGACAGTGAGACAGAGACAGACAGAGAGACAGAGAGCGACCGAGAGACAGAGACAGAGAGGCAGAGACAGACCGAGAGACAGAGACTGAGAGGCAGAGACAGACCGAGAGACAGAGACTGAGAGGCAGAGACAGACTGAGAGACAGAGATGGACAGAGAGTCAGAGAAAGACAGAGAGAAAGAGACGGACAGTGACACAGAGACGGACAGTGACACAGAGACGACAGAGATACAGAGACGGACAGAGAGACAGAGAAGGACACAGAGACAGAAAGACCGAGAAGGTGAGAGAGACGGAGAGAAAGACGGAGAGAGAGAGGGAGGCGGAGAGAGATACAGATAGGGACAATGAGACAGATGGACAGGAGAGAGAGACGGACATTGCGAAAGAAAATGAACATTGAGACAGACGGAGAGAGAGACAGACAGAGAGACAGAGATATAGGGATGGGCAAGAGATACAAAGAAGGACAGAGATACAGAGAGGGACGGAGAGAGAGAGATGGACAGAGAGAGAGAGACAGAGAGAGTGAGACGGACAGAGAGAGAGAGAGATGGATAGGGAAACAGAGATGGACAGAGATACAGAGGCGGACAGAGAGACAGAGATGAAGAGAGAGACGGAGACGGACAGAGAGAAAGAGACAACAGAAAGACAAAGAGAGAGAGATAGAGATATAGGGATGGACAAGAGATACAGAGATGGACAGAGATACAGAGATACAGAGATGGACAGAGATACAGAGATGGACAGAGATACAGAGATGGACAGAGATACAGAGATGGACAGTGAGACATAGACGGACAGAAAGTTAGAGATGGACAGAGACACAGAGATGGACAGAGATACAGAGAGGGACAGAGATACAGAGATGGACAGAGATACAGAGATGGACAGAGATACAGAGATGGACAGAGAGACATAGACAGACAGAAAGTTAGAGATGGACAGAGATACAGAGATGGACAGAGATACAGAGATGGACAGAGATACAGAGATGGACAGAGATACAGAGATGGACAGAGATACAGAGATGGACAGTGAGACATAGACGGACAGAAAGTTAGAGATGGACAGAGACACAGAGATGGACAGAGATACAGAGATGGACAGAGATACAGAGATGGACAGAGATACAGAGATGGACAGAGAGACATAGACAGACAGAAAGTTAGAGATGGACAGAGATACAGAGATGGACAGAGATACAGAGATGGACAGTGAGATAGAGCCTGACAGTGAGATAGGGATGGACAGTGAGACATAGACGGACAGAAAGTTAGAGATGGACAGAGACACAGAGAGGGACAGAGAGACAGAGATATAGGGATGGGCAAGAGATGCAGAGAAGGGCAGAGATACAGAGATGGACACAGAGAGAGAGACGGGTAGAGAGAAAGAGACGGACAGAACGAGGGATGGATAGGGAGACACAGATGAACAGAGATACAGAGGCAGACAGAGGGACAGAGGTGGACAGAGAGAGACAGATAGGCAGACAGAGACGGACAGAGAAAGAGAGACAGACAGAGAGAAAGAGAAGGAAAGAGAGAGAGAGTCAGACAGACAGAGAGACGGAGACGGACACAGAGAGAGAGAGAGACAGATGGGGAGACAGAGACGGACAGAGATACAGAGGCGAACAGAAAGACAGAGACCGAGAGAGAGAGAAAGACGGAGAGAGAGAGAGAGATGAAGAGAGAGACAGAGAGGGACAGTGAGAGAGAATGGACATTGAGACAGAAATGGAGAGAGAGAGACCGAGAGAGAGAGAGAAGGACAGTGAGACAAAGAAGGACGCTGAGACAGAGACAGAGAAAGAGAGAGAGACAGAGACGGACCGAGAGACAGAGACGGAGAGAGAGACAAAGACGGACCGAGAGACAGAGATGGAGAGAGAGACAGAGGAGGACAGTGAGACAAAGAAGGACATTGAGACAGAGACAGAGAGAGAGAGAGAGAGACAGAGAGACAGAGATGGAGAGACAGACGGAGAGTGAGACAGAGATGGACAGTGAAACAGAGACAGACCGAGAGACAGAGACGCACATTGAGACAGTGAATGGACATTGAGACAGAGACACAGAGAGAGAGACACAGAAAGAGAGAGAAAAAGAGAGGGACAAAAAGATAGAGACAGACAGAGACACAGAGATATAGAGATGGACAAGAGATACAGAGAAGGACAGAGATACGGAGATGGACGGAGAGAGAGAGATGGACAGAGAGAGAGACGGATATGGAGACAGAGATGGACAGAGATACAGAGGTGGACAGTGATACAGAGATGAAGAGAGAAACGGAGATGAACAGAGAGAAAGAGACGGACAGAGAGAGAGAGAGACAGAGATATAGGGACGGGCAAGAGATACAGAGACGGACAGAGATACAGAGTTGGACAGAGATACAGAGATGGATGGAGAGAGAGAGTGACAGTTAGGGAGACAGAGACGGACAGAGATACAGAGGCAGACAGAGAGAGAGAGATGGAGAGAGAGACCGAGATGGACAGAGATAGAGAGAGTTGGACAGAGAGGCAGAGATGGACAGTGAGACAGAGACAGACAGAGAGACAGAGGCAGACAGAGAGAGAGAGATGGAGAGAGAGACCGAGATGGACAGTGAGACAGAGACAGACAGAGAGACAGAGGCAGACAGAGAGAGAGAGATGGACAGAGAGACAGAGATGGACAGAGAGATAGGGATGGACAGTGAGACAGAAACAGACGGAGAAAGCTATGGTTAGTGAGACAGAGACGGACAGTGAGACAGAGACGGACAGTGAGACAGAGACGGACAGTGAGACAGAGACGGACAGAGAGACAGAGATGGACAGTAAGACAGAGATGGACAGAGAGACAGAGATGGACACAGACACTGAGACTGACACAGAAACGGACAGAGAGACAGAGACGGACAGAGAGACAGAGACGGACAGAGAGACAGAGATGGTCTATCACTGCTTGTTTGTCCACACAACCACCTCTCTCTCTCTATCTCTCCACCCCCCACACACACACCTTAAACCAGCTTATATTTCAACTCTTTCTTGGACTCGAAATCAAGTTCTGTCGAAGGGTCATGAGGACTCGAAACGTCAACTCTTTTCTTCTCCGCCGATGCTGCCAGACCTGCTGAGTTTTTCCAGGTAATTCTGTTTCTGTTTCAGAGAGACAGAGATGGACAGAGAGACAGAGATGGACAGAGAGACAGAGACGGACAGAGAGACAGAGAGACAGAGACGGACAGTGAGACAGAGACGGACAGTGAGACAGAGATGGACAGAGAGACAGAGATGGACAGAGAGACAGAGACGGACAGTGAGACAGAGACGGACAGTGAGACAGAGATGGACAGAGAGACAGAGACAGACAGAGAGACAGAGACGGACAGTGAGACAGAGACGGACAGAGAGACAGAGACGGACAGTGAGACAGAGAAGGACAGAGAGACAGAGACGGACAGTGAGACAGAGAAGGACAGAGAGACAGAGACGGACAGAGAGACAGAGACGGACAGAGAGGCAGAGAAGGACAGAGAGACAGAGACAGACAGAGAGACAGAGACGGACAGTGAGACAGAGAAGGACAGTGAGACAGAGACGGACAGAGAGACAGAGACAGACAGTGAGACAGAGATGGACAGAGAGACAGAGACGGACAGTGAGACAGAGACGGACAGAGAGACAGAGACGGACAGAGAGACAGAGATGGACAGAGAGACAGAGAGACAGAGACGGACAGAGAGACAGAGACGGACAGAGAGGCAGAGAAGGACAGAGAGACAGAGACAGACAGAGAGACAGAGACGGACAGTGAGACAGAGAAGGACAGAGAGACAGAGACGGACAGTGAGACAGAGAAGGACAGAGAGACAGAGATGGACAGAGACAGAGATGGACAGAGAGACAGAGACGGACAGAGACAGAGTTGGACAGAGAGACAGAGACGGACAGTGAGACAGAGAAGGACAGTGAGACAGAGACGGACAGTGAGACAGAGACGGACAGAGAGACAGAGACAGACAGTGAGACAGAGATGGACAGAGAGACAGAGACGGACAGAGACAGAGATGGACAGAGAGACAGAGATGGACAGAGACAGAGTTGGACAGAGACAGAGACGGACAGTGAGACAGAGAAGGACAGTGAGACAGAGACGGACAGAGAGACAGAGATGGACAGTGAGACAGAGATGGACAGAGAGACAGAGATGGACAGAGAGACAGAGACGGACAGTGAGAAAGAGACGGACAGTGAGACAGAGACGGACAGAGAGACAGAGACGGACAGTGAGACAGAGAAGGACAGAGAGACAGAGATGGACAGAGAGACAGAGACGGACAGAGAGACAGAGACGGACAGAGAGACAGAGACGGACAGTGAGACAGAGATGGACAGAGAGACAGAGAAGGACAGAGAGACAGAGACGGACAGAGAGACAGAGACGGACAGAGAGACAGAGACGGACAGTGAGACAGAGACGGACAGTGAGACAGAGACGGACAGTGAGACAGAGACGGACAGAGAGATAGAGATGGACACAGACACTGAGACAGACACAGAAACGGACAGAGAGACAGAGACGGACAGTGAGACAGAGAAGGACAGAGAGACAGAGACGGACAGTGAGGCAGAGACGGACAGAGAGACAGAGACGGACAGAGAGACAGAGACAGTCAGACACAAAGACGGACAGAGAGACAGAGACGGACAAAGAGACAGAGATGGACAGAGAGACAGAGATGGACAGAAAGACAGAGACGGACAGTGAGACAGAGACGGACAGAGAGACAGAGACGGACAGAGAGACAGAGACAGACAGAGAGACAGAGACGGACAGTGAGACAGAAACGGACAGAGAGACAGAGACGGACAGAGAGACAGAGACGGACAGTGAGACAGAGAAGGACAGAGAGACAGAGACGGACAGAGAGACAGAGATGGACAGAGAGGCAGAGACAGACGGAGAGACAGAGACGGACAGTGAGACAGAGATGGACAGAGAGACAGAGACGGACAGAGAGATAGGGATGGACAGTGAGACAGAAACAGCCGGAGAAAGCTATGGTTAGTGAGACAGAGACGGACAGAGAGACAGAGATGGACAGAGAGACAGAGACGGACAGAGAGACAGAGATGGACAGAGAGACAGAGATGGACAGTGAGACAGAGATGGACAGTGAGACAGAGACGGACAGTGAGACAGAGATGGACAGTGAGACAGAGAAGGACAGTGAGACAGAGATGGACACAGAGACAGAGACGGACAGAGAGACAGAGACGGACAGAGAGACAGAGATGGACAGAGAGACAGAGATGGACAGTGAGACAGAGAGACAGAGAAGGACAGTAAGACAGAGATGGACACAGAGACAGAGACGGACAGAGATACAGAGGCAGACAGAGAGACAGAGGCAGACAGAGAGAGAGAGATGGAGAGAGAGACCGAGATGGACAGAGAGAGAGAGTTGGACAGAGAGGCAGAGACAGACCGACAGACAGAGACAGACAGAGAGACAGAGATGGACAGAGAGACAGAGACGGACAGAGAGACAGAGATGGACAGAGAGACAGAGACGGACAGTGAGACAGAGATGGACAGAGAGACAGAGAAGGACAGAGAGACAGAGATGGACAGAGAGACAGAGAAGGACAGAGAGACAGAGACGGACAGAGAGACAGAGATGGACAGAGAGACAGAGACGGACAGAGAGATAGGGATGGACAGTGAGACAGAAACAGACAGAGAAAGCTATGGTTAGGGAGACAGAGATGGACAATGAGACAGAGACGGACAGTGAGACAGAGATGGACAATGAGACAGAGAAGGACAATGAGACAGAGACGGACAGTGAGACAGAGATGGACAGAGAGACAGAGATGGACAGAGAGACAGAGATGGACAGAGAGAGACAGAGACCAACCAAGATTCAGTGACGGACAGGAGGACACAGATGGACTGAGAGACAGAGATGGACACAGAGACTGAGACAGACACAGAGACGACAGTGAGACAGAGACGGACAGTGAGGCAGAGACGGACAGTGAGGCAGAGACGGACAGTGACGCAGAGACGGACAGAGAGACAGAGAAAGACAGAGAGAAAGAGACGACAGTGAGACAGAGATGGACAGTGAGACAGAGACGGACAGAGAGACAGAGACGGACAGAGAGACAGAGACGGACAGTGAGACAGAGACGGACAGAGAGACAGAGACGGACAGAGAGATAGAGATGGACACAGACACTGAGACAGACACAGAAACGGACAGAGAGACAGAGACGGACAGTGAGGCAGAGACGGACAGAGAGACAGAGACGGACAGAGGGACAGAGACAGTCAGACACAAAGACGGACAGAGAGACAGAGACGGACAAAGAGACAGAGATGGACAGAGAGACAGAGATGGACAGAAAGACAGAGACGGACAGAGAGACAGAGATGGACAGAGAGACAGAGATGGACAGTGAGACAGAGACGGACAGAGAGACAGAGACAGACAGAGAGACAGAGACGGACAGTGAGACAGAAACGGACAGAGAGACAGAGACGGACAGAGAGACAGAGATGGACAGAGAGACAGAGACGGACAGAGAGATAGGGATGGACAGTGAGACAGAAACAGCCGGAGAAAGCTATGGTTAGTGAGACAGAGACGGACAGAGAGACAGAGATGGACAGAGAGACAGAGATGGACAGTGAGACAGAGAGACAGAGAAGGACAGTAAGACAGAGATGGACACAGAGACAGAGACGGACAGAGATACAGAGGCAGACAGAGAGACAGAGGCAGACAGAGAGAGAGAGATGGAGAGAGAGACCGAGATGGACAGAGAGAGAGAGAGTTGGACAGAGAGGCAGAGACAGACCGACAGACAGAGACGGACAGAGAGACAGAGATGGACAGAGAGACAGAGAAAGACAGAGAGACAGAGACGGACAGTGAGACAGAGACGGACACAGACACTGAGACAGACACAGAAACGGACAGTGAGACAGAGACGGACAGAGATACAGAGATGGACAGAGAGATAGGGATGGACAGTGAGACAGAAACAGCCGGAGAAAGCTATGGTTAGTGAGACAGAGACGGACAGAGAGACAGAGATGGACAGAGAGACAGAGATGGACAGAGAGACAGAGATGGACAGTGAGACAGAGAGACAGAGAAGGACAGAGAGACAGAGACAGACAGAGAGACAGAGACGGACAGAGAGACAGAGACGGACAGAGAGACAGAGACGGACAGTGAGACAGAGAAGGACAGTGAGACAGAGAAGGACAGTAAGACAGAGATGGACACAGAGACAGAGACGGACAGAGATACAGAGGCAGACAGAGAGACAGAGGCAGACAGAGAGAGAGAGATGGAGAGAGAGACCGAGATGTACAGAGAGAGAGAGAGTTGGACAGAGAGGCAGAGACAGACCGACAGACAGAGACGGACAGAGAGACAGAGATGGACAGAGAGACAGAGACGGACAGAGAGACAGAGATGGACAGAGAGACAGAGATGGACACAGAGACAGAGATGGATAGTGAGACAGAGACGGACAGAGAGACAGAGACGGACAGAGAGACAGAGATGGACAGAGAGACAGAGATGGACACAGAGACAGAGATGGACAGTGAGACAGAGACGGACAGAGAGACAGAGATGGACAGAGAGACAGAGACGGACAGAGAGATAGGGATGGACAGTGAGACAGAAACAGACAGAGAAAGCTATGGTTAGGGAGACAGAGATGGACAATGAGACAGAGACGGACAGTGAGACAGAGATGGACAGAGAGACAGAGATGGACAGAGAGACAGAGATGGACAGAGAGACAGAGATGGACAGAGAGACAGAGATGGACAGAGAGACAGAGACCAACCAAGATTCAGTGACGGACAGGAGGACACAGATGGACTGAGAGACAGAGATGGACACAGAGACTGAGACAGACACAGAGACGACAGTGAGACAGAGACGGACAGTGAGGCAGAGACGGACAGAGAGATAGAGAAAGACAGAGAGACAGAGAGAAAGAGACGACAGTGAGACAGAGACGGACAGTGAGACAGAGACGGACAGAGAGATAGAGATGGACACAGACACTGAGACAGACACAGAAACGGACAGTGAGACAGAGACGGACAGTGAGACAGAGACGGACAGAGAGACAGAGACGGACAGACACAGAGACGGACAGAGAGACAGAGACGGACAGAGAGACAGAGATGGACAGAGAGACAGAGATGGACAGTGAGACAGAGACGGACAGAGAGACAGAGACGGACAGTGAGACAGAGACGGACAGAGAGACAGAGACGGACAGAGAGACAGAGACGGACAGTGAGACAGAGAAGGACAGAGAGACAGAGACGGACAGAGAGACAGAGACGGACAGAGAGACAGAGACGGACAGTGAGACAGAGATGGACAGAGAGACAGAGACGGACAGAGAGATAGGGATGGACAGTGAGACAGAAACAGCCGGAGAAAGCTATGGTTAGTGAGACAGAGACGGACAGAGAGACAGAGATGGACAGAGAGACAGAGATGGACAGAGAGACAGAGATGGACAGAGAGACAGAGATGGACAGTGAGACAGAGAGACAGAGAAGGACAGAGAGACAGAGACGGACAGTGAGACAGAGAAGGACAGTAAGACAGAGATGGACACAGAGACAGAGACGGACAGAGATACAGAGGCAGACAGAGAGACAGAGGCAGACAGAGAGAGAGAGATGGAGAGAGAGACCGAGATGTACAGAGAGAGAGAGAGTTGGACAGAGAGGCAGAGACAGACCGACAGACAGAGACGGACAGAGAGACAGAGATGGACAGAGAGACAGAGACGGACAGAGAGACAGAGATGGACAGAGAGACAGAGATGGACACAGAGACAGAGATGGATAGTGAGACAGAGACGGACAGAGAGACAGAGACGGACAGAGAGACAGAGATGGACAGAGAGACAGAGATGGACACAGAGACAGAGATGGACAGTGAGACAGAGATGGACAGAGAGACAGAGATGGACAGAGAGACAGAGACGGACAGAGAGATAGGGATGGACAGTGAGACAGAAACAGACAGAGAAAGCTATGGTTAGGGAGACAGAGATGGACAATGAGACAGAGACGGACAGTGAGACAGAGATGGACAGAGAGACAGAGATGGACAGAGAGACAGAGATGGACAGAGAGAGACAGAGACCAACCAAGATTCAGTGACGGACAGGAGGACACAGATGGACTGAGAGACAGAGATGGACACAGAGACTGAGACAGACACAGAGACGACAGTGAGACAGAGACGGACAGTGAGACAGAGACGGACAGAGAGATAGAGATGGACACAGACACTGAGACAGACACAGAAACGGACAGTGAGACAGAGACGGACAGTGAGACAGAGACGGACAGAGAGACAGAGACGGACAGACACAGAGACGGACAGAGAGACAGAGACGGACAGAGAGACAGAGATGGACAGAGAGACAGAGATGGACAGTGAGACAGAGACGGACAGAGAGACAGAGACGGACAGTGAGACAGAGACAGACAGAGAGACAGAGACGGACAGAGAGACAGAGACAGACAGAGAGACAGAGACGGACAGAGGGACAGAGACGGACAGTGAGACAGAAACGGACAGAGAGACAGAGACGGACAGAGAGACAGAGACGGACAGTGAGACAGAGAAGGACAGAGAGACAGAGACGGACAGAGAGACAGAGATGGACAGAGAGACAGAGACGGACAGTGAGACAGAGATGGACAGAGAGACAGAGACGGACAGAGAGATAGGGATGGACAGTGAGACAGAAACAGCCGGAGAAAGCTATGGTTAGTGAGACAGAGACGGACAGAGAGACAGAGATGGACAGAGAGACAGAGATGGACAGTGAGACAGAGACGGACAGAGAGACAGAGACGGACAGAGAGACAGAGATGGACAGTGAGACAGAGATGGACAGTGAGACAGAGACGGACAGAGAGACAGAGATGGACAGAGAGACAGAGATGGACAGTGAGACAGAGATGGACAGAGAGACAGAGACGGACAGAGAGACAGAGATGGACAGTGAGACAGAGAAGGACAGTGAGACAGAGACGGACAGAGAGACAGAGATGGACAGAGAGACAGAGATGGACAGAGAGACAGAGATGGACAGAGAGACAGAGATGGACAGTGAGACAGAGATGGACAGAGAGACAGAGATGGACAGTGAGACAGAGACGGACAGAGAGACAGAGACGGACAGAGAGACAGAGATGGACAGTGAGACAGAGACGGACAGAGAGACAGAGATGGACAGAGAGACAGAGACGGACAGAGAGACAGAGATGGACAGTGAGACAGAGAAGGACAGTGAGACAGAGAAGGACAGTAAGACAGAGATGGATGGAGAGAGAGAGTGACAGTTAGGGAGACAGAGACGGACAGAGATACAGAGGCAGACAGAGAGACAGAGGCAGACAGAGAGAGAGAGATGGAGAGAGAGACCGAGATGGACAGAGAGAGAGAGAGTTGGACAGAGAGGCAGAGACAGACCGACAGACAGAGACGGACAGAGAGACAGAGATGGACAGAGAGACAGAGACGGACAGAGAGACAGAGATGGACAGAGAGACAGAGACGGACAGTGAGACAGAGACGGACAGTGAGACAGAGATGGACAGAGAGACAGAGATGGACACAGAGACAGAGATGGACAGTGAGACAGAGACGGACAGTGAGACAGAGATGGACAGAGAGACAGAGACGGACAGAGAGATAGGGATGGACAGTGAGACAGAAACAGACAGAGAAAGCTATGGTTAGGGAGACAGAGATGGACAATGAGACAGAGACGGACAGTGAGACAGAGACGGACAGAGAGACAGAGATGGACAGAGAGATAGGGATGGACAGTGAGACAGAGACGGACAGTGAGACAGAGATGGACAGAGAGACAGAGATGGACAGAGAGACAGAGACCAACCAAGATTCAGTGACGGACAGGAGGACACAGATGGACTGAGAGACAGAGATGGACACAGAGACTGAGACAGACACAGAGACGACAGTGAGACAGAGACGGACAGTGAGGCAGAGACGGACAGAGAGACAGAGAAAGACAGAGAGAAAGAGACAGACACTGAGACAGAGACGGACACTGAGACAGAGACGGACACAGAGACAGAGACGGACACAGAGACGGACAGTGAGGCAGAGACGGACACAGAGACAGAGACGGACACAGAGACGGACAGTGAGGCAGAGACGACAGTGAGACAGAGACGGACAGTGAGGCAGAGACGACAGTGAGACAGAGACGGACAGTGAGGCAGAGACGGACAGAGAGACAGAGACAGACACAGAGACAGACAGTGAGGCAGAGACGGACACAGAGACAGAGACAGACACAGAGACGGACAGTGAGGCAGAGACGACAGTGAGACAGAGACGGACAGTGAGGCAGAGATGGACAGAGAGACAGAGACAGACACAGAGACAGACAGTGAGGCAGAGACGGACACAGAGACAGAGACAGACACAGAGACGGACAGTGAGGCAGAGACGACAGTGAGACAGAGACGGACACAGAGACAGAGACAGACACAGAGACGGACAGTGAGGCAGAGACGGACACAGAGACAGAGACAGACACAGAGACGGACAGTGAGGCAGAGACGACAGTGAGACAGAGACGGACAGTGAGGCAGAGACGGACAGAGAGACAGAGACAGACACAGAGACAGACAGTGAGGCAGAGACGGACACAGAGACAGAGACAGACACAGAGACGGACAGTGAGGCAGAGACGACAGTGAGACAGAGACGGACACAGAGACAGAGACAGACACAGAGACGGACAGTGAGGCAGAGACGGACACAGAGACAGAGACAGACACAGAGACGGACAGTGAGGCAGAGACGACAGTGAGACAGAGACGGACAATGAGGCAGAGACGGACAGAGAGACAGAGACGGACAATGAGGCAGAGACGGACAGAGAGACAGAGACGGACACAGAGACTGAGACAGACACAGAGACGGACAGTGAGACAGAGACAGACAGAGAGACAGAAATACAAAGATGGACGAGAGAGCGAGACAGACACGAGAGATAAAGGCGGAGAGAGAGACAGAGGTGGAGAGAGAGAAAGACGGGGAGAGAGAAAGGGAGGCGGAGAGAGATACAGATAGGGACAATGAGACAGATGGACAGGAGAGAGAGACGGACATTGCGAAAGAAAATGAACATTGAGACAGACGGAGAGAGAGACAGACAAAGAGACAGAGATATAGGGATGGGCAAGAGATACAAAGAAGGACAGAGATACAGAGAGGGACGGAGAGAGAGAGATGGACAGAGATACAGAGATGGACAGAGAGAGAGAGAGATGGATAGGGAGACAGGGTGGACAGAGATACAGAAGCGGACAGAGAGGCAGAGATGAAGAGAGAGACGGAGACGGACAGAGAGAAAGAGACATACAGAGAGAGACAGAGAGAGAGATATATGGATGGACAAGAGATACAGAGACGGACAGAGAGGCAGAGACGGACAGAGAGGCAGAGACGGACAGAGAGGCAGAGACGGACAGAGAGACAGAGACGGACAGATAGACAGAGACGGACAGAGAGACAGAGATGGACAGAGAGACAGAGACGGACAGAGAGACAGAGACGGACAGAGAGAGAGATGGGCAGTGAGACAGAGATGGACAGAGAGACAGAGACGGACAGAGAGACAGAGACGGACAGAGAGATAGGGATGGACAGTGAGACAGAAACAGACAGAGAAAGCTATGGTTAGTGAGACAGAAACAGATAGAGTGACAGAGATGGACAGAGAGACAGAGACGGACAGAGAGATAGGGATGGACAGTAAGACAGAAACAGACAGAGAAAGCTATGGTTAGTGAGACAGAGATGGACAGTGAGACAGAGACGGACAGTGAGACAGAGACGGACAGAGAGACAGAGATGGACAGAGAGACAGAGACGGACAGAGAGAGAGATGGGCATTGAGACAGAGATGGACAGAGAGACAGAGACGGACAGAGAGACAGAGATGGACAGAGAGACAGAGATGGACACAGACACTGAGACAGACACAGAGACGGACAGTGAGACAGAGACGGACAGAGAGACAGAGACGGACAGAGAGAGAGATGGACAGAGAGGCAGAGACAGACCGAGAGACAGAGACGGACAGAGAGACAGAGATGGACAGAGCGACAGAGATGGACAGAGCGACAGAGATGGACAGAGAGACAGAGACGGACAGAGAGATAGGGATGGACAGTGAGACAGAGACGGACAGTGAAAGCTATGCTTAGTGAGACAGAGACGGACAGAGAGACAGAGATGGACAGAGAGACAGAGACGGACAGAGAGATAGGGATGGACAGTGAGACAGAGACGGACAGTGAAAGCTATGGTTAGTGAGACAGAGACGGACAGAGAGACAGAGACGGACAGAGAGACAGAGACGGACAGAGAGACAGAGGCGGACAGAGAGACAGAGACGGACAGAGAGACAGAGATGGACAGTGAGACAGAGACGGACAGAGAGACAGAGACGGACAGAGAGACAGAGACGGACAGTGAGACAGAGACGGACAGAGAGACAGAGACGGACAGAGCGACAGAGACGGACAGAGCGACAGAGACGGACAGAGAGACAGAGACGGACAGAGAGACAGAGACGGACAGAGAGACAGAGATGGACAGAGAGAGAGAAATGGACAAAGAGAAAGAGATGGACAGAGAGATAGAGACTGACAGTGAGACAGAGATGGACAGTAAGACATAGACGGACAGAAAGTTAGAGATGGACAGAGACACAGAGAGGGACAGAGAGACAGAGATGGACAGAGAGATAGAGACTGACAGTGAGACAGAGATGGACAGTAAGACATAGACGGACAGAAAGTTAGAGATGGACAGAGACACAGAGAGGGACAGAGAGACAGAGATGGACAGAGAGATAGAGACTGACAGTGAGACAGAGATGGACAGTAAGACATAGACGGACAGAAAGTTAGAGATGGACAGAGACACAGAGAGGGACAGAGAGACAGAGATGGACAGAGAGATAGAGGCTGACAGTGAGACAGAGATGGACAGTAAGACATAGACGGACAGAAAGTTAGAGATGGACAGAGACACAGAGAGGGACAGAGAGACAGAGATATAGGGATGGGCAAGACATTCAGAGAAGGGCAGAGATACAGAGTTGGACAGAGAAAGAGTGACAGATAGAGAGAAAGAGATGGATAGAATGAGAGATGGATAGGGAGACACAGATGAACAGATATACAGAGGCAGACAGAGGGACAGAGATGGACAGAGAGAGACAGATAGACAGACAGAGATACAGAGGCGGACAGAAAGACAGAGGCAGAGAGAGAGAGAAAGACGGAGAGATAGAGAGATGGTGAGAGAGAGACAGAGAGGGACAATGAGACAGAGAATGGACATTGAGACTGAAATGGAGAAAGAGAGAGACCGAGAGAGAGAGATGGACAGAGAGAGACAGAGACAGACAGTGAGACAGAGACGGACAATGAGACAGAGATGGAGAGAGAGACAGAGACGCAAATTGAGACAGAGACAGAGAGAGAGAGACAGAGAAAGAGAGAGAGAAAGAGAAGGACAAAAAGATAGAGACAGACAGTGAGACAGAGATGGAGCAAGAGACAGAGACGGACAGTGAGACAGAGACGGACAGTGAGACAGAGGTAGACAGAGAGACAGAGACAGACAGTGAGACAGAGACAGACAGAGAGACAGAGGTAGACAGAGAGACAGAGACGGACAGTGAGACAGAGACAGACAGAGAGACAGAGACAGACAGTGAGGCAGAGACGGACAGTGAGACAGAGAGACAGAGGCAGACAGTGAGACAGAGATGGAGCAAGAGACAGAGACGGACCGGAAGAGAGAGACGGACAGAGAAAGAGAGACAGACCGAGAGAGAGAGAGAGACAGCGAGACAGTGATGGACATTGAGACAGAGACAGACAGTGAGACAGAGACGGACAATGAGACAGAGACGACAGTGAGACAGAGACGGACAGTGAGGCAGAGACGGACAGAGAGACAGAGACGGACAGAGAGGCAGGGACGGACAGAGATACAGAGACGGACAGAGAGACAGAGACGGACAGAGATACAGAGACGGACAGAGAGGCAGGGACGGACAGAGAGGCAGAGACGGACAGAGAGGCAGAGACGGACAGAGAGACAGAGACGGACAGAGAGACAGAGATGGACAGAGAGACAGAGACGGACAGAGAGAGAGATGGGCAGTGAGACAGAGATGGACAGAGAGACAGAGACGGACAGAGAGACAGAGACGGACAGAGAGATAGGGATGGACAGTGAGACAGAAACAGACAGAGAAAGCTATGGTTAGTGAGACAGAAACAGATAGAGTGACAGAGATGGACAGAGAGACAGAGACGGACAGAGAGATAGGGATGGACAGTAAGACAGAAACAGACAGAGAAAGCTATGGTTAGTGAGACAGAGATGGACAGTGAGACAGAGACGGACAGTGAGACAGAGACGGACAGAGAGACAGAGATGGACAGAGAGACAGAGACGGACAGAGAGAGAGATGGGCATTGAGACAGAGACGGACAGAGAGACAGAGACGGACAGAGAGACAGAGATGGACACAGACACTGAGACAGACACAGAGACGGACAGTGAGACAGAGACGGACAGAGAGACAGAGACGGACAGAGAGAGAGATGGACAGAGAGGCAGAGACAGACCGAGAGACAGAGACGGACAGAGAGACAGAGATGGACAGAGCGACAGAGATGGACAGAGCGACAGAGATGGACAGAGAGACAGAGACGGACAGAGAGATAGGGATGGACAGTGAGACAGAGACGGACAGTGAAAGCTATGCTTAGTGAGACAGAGACGGACAGAGAGACAGAGATGGACAGAGAGACAGAGACGGACAGAGAGATAGGGATGGACAGTGAGACAGAGACGGACAGTGAAAGCTATGGTTAGTGAGACAGAGACGGACAGAGAGACAGAGACGGACAGAGAGACAGAGACGGACAGAGAGACAGAGATGGACAGAGATACAGAGACGGACCGAGATACAGAGACGGACAAAGACAGAGATAGAGCAAGAGACAGAGACGGACCGAGATATAGAGATGGACAGAGATACAGAGATGGACAGAGATACAGACAGACAGTGAGAAGGAGATGGACCAAGAGACAGAGACGGACAGTGATACAGAGACCGAAAGAGAGACAGAGACAGACAGTGAGACAGAGACAGACAGTGAGACAGAGATGGACAGTGAGACAGAGACAGACAGTGAGACAGAGACAGACAGACATAGACAGACAGAGAGATAGAGATGGACAGTGAGACAGAGACGGACAGTGAGACAGAGGTAGACAGTGAGACAGAGGTAGACAGAGAGACAGAGACAGACAGTGAGACAATGATGGACAGTGAAACAGAGGCGGACAGTGAGACATAGACAGACAGAGAGATAGAGATGGACAGTGAGACAGAGACGGACAGTGAGACAGAGGTAGACAGAGAGACAGAGACAGACAGTGAGACAGAGATGGAGCAAGAGACAGAAAGGACCATGATACAGAGACAGACAGTGAGACAGAGATGGACAGTGAGACAGAACTGAC
Organism: Isurus oxyrinchus; assembly: GCA_026770705.1. NCBI lineage: Eukaryota > Metazoa > Chordata > Chondrichthyes > Lamniformes > Lamnidae > Isurus > Isurus oxyrinchus. The sequence continues at coordinate 344,556 of JANJGN010000410.1, forward strand.
AGTGAGACAGGGACGGACAGCGAGACAGAGATGGACAGAGAGACAGAGAGAGACGGACAGAGAAAGAGAGACGGACCGGGAGAGAGAGAGAGACAGTGAGACAGTGACGGACATTGAGACAGAGACAATGAGACAGAGACAGACAGTGAGACAGAGACAGACATTGAGACAGAGACAGACAGTGAGACAGAGACGGACAGAGAGAGAGAGACGGACAGTGAGACAGAGACTGACAGTGAGACAGAGACGGACAGAGGGAGAGAGACGGACAGAGAGACAGAGAGACAGAGACGGACAGTGAGACAGAGACTGACAGTGAGACAGAGATGGACAGTGAGACAGAGATGGACAGTGAGACAGAGACGGACAGAGAGACAGAGACGGACAGAGAGACAGAGAGGGAGAGAGAGACAGAGATGGACAGTGAGACAGAGACGGACAGAGAGACAGAGACGGACAGAGAGACAGAGATGGACAGAGAGACAGAGATGGACAGTGAGACAGAGACGGACAGTGAGACAGAGATGGACAGAGAGACAGAGACGGACAGAGAGGCAGAGATGGACAGAGAGACAGAGACGGACAGTGAGACAGAGATGGACAGAGCCATAGAGACGGACAGAGAGACAGACACAAGAGATAAAGGCGGAGAAGGAGACAGAGAAGGACAGTGAGACAGAGAAAGGCAGAATGACAGAGACAGAGGCAGAGAGAGAGAAAGACGGAGAGAGAGAGATAGATAGGGATTTCTCTCCCCGTCCGGAGTCACCTCCAGGCCGGACCGGATTCATCTCCCTAAAGGACATTAGTGACCCAGATGGGTTTTTACAGTTGACAATGGTTTCATGGTCATCATTACTGAGACCAAGTGGTGGTGTTCCCATCTATCTGCTGCCCTTGTCCTTCTAGATGGTAGTGGTCGTGGGTTTGGAAGGTGCTGTCTAAGGAGCCTTGGTGAGTTCCTGCAGTGCATCTTGTAGATGGTACACACACTGCTGCTACTGTGCGTCGGTGGTGGAGGGAGTGAATGTTTGTGGATGGGGTGCCAATCAAGCGGCTGCTTTGTCCTAGAGGGTGTCCAGCTTCTTGAGTGTTGTGGGAGCTGCACTCATCCAGGCAAGTGGGGAGTATTCCATCACACTCCTGACTTGTGCCTTGTAGATGGTGGACAGGCTTTGGGGGGTCAGGAGGTGAGTTACTCACTGCAGGATTCCCAGCCTCTGAGCTGCTCTTGTAGCCACAGTGTTTATATGGCTGGTCCAGCGCAGTTTCTGGTCAATGGTAACCCCCAGGATGTTGATAGTGGGGGATTCAGTGATGGTAATGACATTGAACATCAAGGGGCGATGATTGGATTCTCTCTTGTTGGAGATGGTCATTGCCTGACACTTGTGTGGTGTGAATGTTACTTGCCACTTGTCAGCCCAAGCCTGGATATTGTCCAGGTCTTGCTGCATTTGGACATGGGCTGCTTCAGTATCTGAGGAGTTGTGAATGGTGCTGAACATTGTGCAATCATCAGCGAACATCCCCACTTCTTCAGTACTATTTCCGGAATATTGTCAGGAGTGGACGATTGAAAACTGGTCTCGCAACGGTGTGAAACTGATTTTTAGCCTCCCGCCATATTGTCTGCTCACCGCCACCAGGACTCCTGACGCCAGGGGAACACTGACTTCCTCCCACAGTGGGAGAGAGAGAAAGACAGTGAGAGCTGGGGAGGGAGGGCTGGAGAGTGAGACAGGACATGGACGTTAGGGAGATGCTCACGGCCACAGGAGGACTGGGACAAGCTCTTGTCATCTTTTCCTGCATTGTTCCTTCCCAACAGATCCTCCCACAGCGGAACCTCAGTATGAGGATGTCCGTCAGCGGCTGGGTCGATCGGTCACTCTGACTTGCAAACTGGTCAGCGGGAATCCCCTGAGGGTCAGCTCAGCCGTCTGGACGTTCAGCGGAATTCCCTTAGAAACATCTCCCACTGAAGCTCAGCTAATCTCCGAGTGGAAGATCGACAGGCTCTCTTCCAAAAAGTATGGCATATACCGATGTACCCTGTCCAACGAGGTGGGCTCAGACACATGCCTCTTCAACCTGACTGGTGAGTCGCCAAACGATCATCGATTCGTCGTTATTCTGGGTTGGCACACCTGGGAAGCAGTCACTCCTGGACAGTGCATAGGGGTCACTCCTGGACAGTGCTGAGGGGTCAATCCTGGACAGTGCTGAGGGGTCACTCCTGGACAGTGCTGAGGGGTCACTCCCAGAGAGTACACAGGGGTCACTTCCAGAGAGTACACAGAGGTCACTCCCAGATAGTACACAGGGGTCACTCCCAGAGAGTACACAGGGGTCAGTCCCAGAAAGTACACAGGAGTCGCTCCCAGAGAGTACACAGGGGTCACTCCCAGAGAGTACACAGGGGTCAGTCCGAGATAGTACACAGGAGTCGCTCCCAGAGAGTACACAGGGGTCACTCCCAGATATTACACAGGGGTCACTCCCAGATAGTACACAGGGGTCACTCCCAGATATTATTCAGGGGTCACTCCCAGATAGTACACAGGGGTCACTCCCAGATATTACACAGGGGTCACTCCCAGATAGTACACAGGGGTCACTCCCAGATATTACACAGGGGTCACTCCCAGAGAGTACACAGGGGTCACTCCCAGATATTACACAGGGGTCACCCCCAGAGAGTACACAGAGGTCACTCCCAGATAGTACACAGGGGTCACTCCCAGAGAGTACACAGGGGTCACTCCCAGAAAGTACACAGGTGTCACTCCCAGAGAGCACACAGGGGTCACTCCCAGATATTACACAGGGGTCACTCCCAGAGAGTACACAGAGGTCACTCCCAGATAGTACACAGGGGTCACTCCCAGACAGTACACAGGGGTCACTCCCAGATAGTACACAGGGGTCACTCCCAGATATTACACAGGGTCACTCCCGGATATTACACAGGGGTCACTCCCAGAGAGTACACAGGGGTCAGTCCCAGATAGTACACAGGAGTTGCTCCCAGAGAGTACACAGGGGTCACTCCCAGATATTACACAGGGGTCACTCCCAGATAGTACACAGGGGTCACTCCCAGATATTACACAGGGTCACTCCCGGATATTACACAGGGGTCACTCCCAGAGAGTACACAGGGGTCAGTCCCAGATAGTACACAGGAGTCGCTCCCAGAGAGTACACAGGGGTCACTCCCAGATATTACACAGGGGTCACTCCCAGATAGTACACAGGGGTCACTCCCAGATATTATTCAGGGGTCACTCCCAGATAGTACACAGGGGTCACTCCCAGATATTACACAGGGGTCACTCCCAGATAGTACACAGGGGTCACTCCCAGATATTACACAGGGGTCACTCCCAGAGAGTACACAGGGGTCACTCCCAGATATTACACAGGGGTCACCCCCAGAGAGTACACAGAGGTCACTCCCAGATAGTACACAGGGGTCACTCCCAGAGAGTACACAGGGGTCACTCCCAGATAGTACACAGGGGTCACTCCCAGATATTACACAGGGTCACTCCCGGATATTACACAGGGGTCACTCCCAGATATTATACAGGGGTCACTCCCAGATAGTACACAGGGGTCACTCCCAGATAGTACAAAGGGGTCAAATCCAGATATTACACAGGGGTCACTCCCTGATAGAACACAGGGGTCACTCCCGGATATTACACAGGGGTCACTCCAGGATATTACACAGGGGTCACTCCCAGATAGTACACAGGGGTCACTCCCAAATAGAACACAGGGGTCACTCCCGGATATTACACAGGGGTCACTTCCGGATATTACACACGGGTCACTCCAGGATATTATTGAAGGGTCACTCCCAGATAGTAGACAGGGGTCACTCCAAGATAGTACACAGGGGTCACTCCCAGATATTACACAGGGGTCACTCCTGGACAGTGCTCAGGGGTCACTCCCAGATAGAACACAGGGGTCACTCCCGGATATTACAAAGGGGTCACTCTCAGATAGTACACAGGGGTCACCCCCAGATAGTACACAGGGGTCACTCCCGGACATTGCACAGGGTTCACTCCCAGATAGTACATAGGGGCCACTCGCAGAGAGTACACAGGGGTCAGTCCCAGATAGTACACAGGGGTCACTCCCAGAGAGTACACAGAGGTCACTCCGAGATAGCAAACAGGGGTCACTCCCAGATAGTACACAGGGGTCACTCCCAGAGAGTACACAGGGGTCACTCCTGGCTAGTACACAGGGGTCACTCCCAGAGAGTACACAGGGGTCACTCACAGATAGTACACAGGGGTCACTCGTGGAAGGTGCACATGGGTCACTCCCAGATAGTACACAGGGGTCACTCCCGAATATTACACAGGGGTCACTCCCGGAGAGTCCACAGGGGTCACCCCGAAATAGTACAAAGACGTCACTCCCAGAAAATACACAGGGATAACTCCCAGCTTGTACACAGGGGTCACTCCCGGATAGGACACAGGGGTCACTCCCTGATAGTACACAGGGGTCACTCCCAGATAGTACACAGGCGTCACTCCCTGATATTACAAAGGGGTCACTCCCAGATAGTACACAGGGGTCACTCCCAGATAGTACACAGGGGTCGCTCCCAGATAGTACACAGGAGTCACTCCCAGATAGTACACAGGGGTCGCTCCCAGATAGTACACAGGCGTCACTCCCTGATATTACAAAGGGGTCACTCCCAGATAGTACACAGGGGTCACTCCCAGATAGTATACAGGGGTCACTCCCAGATAGTACACAGGAGTCACTCCCAGATATTACACAGGGGTCGCTCCCAGATATTACACAGGGTTCACTGCCAGATAGTACACAGGAGTCACTCCCAGATAGTACACAGGGGTCAGTCCCAGATAGTACACAGGGGTCACCCCCAGATAGTACACAGGAGTCACTCCCAGATAGTACACAGGGGTCACTCCCAGATATTACACAGGCGTCACTCCCAGATAGTACACAGGGGTCAGTCCCACAGAGTACAAAGGGGTCACCCCCAGATAGTACACAGAGGTCACTCCTGGATATTACTGAAGGGTAACTCCAGGATATTACTGAGGGGTCACTCCCGGATAGTACTGAGGGGCCACACCCAGATATTACTGAAGGGTCACTCCCAGATAATACAAAGGGGTCACTCCCGGATATTACTGAGGGGTCACTCACAGATAGTACACAGGGGTCACTCCCTGATATTACTGAGGGGTCACTCCCAGATAGTACACAGGGGTCACTCCCAGATAGAACACAGGGGTCACTCCCTGATAGTACACAGGGTTCACTCCCTGATGGTACACAGGGGTCAGTCCCAGATATTACACAGGGGTCAGTCCCAGATAGTACACAGGGGTGAGTTCCAGATAGTACACAGGGGTCACTCCCAGATATTACACAGGGGTCACTCCCAGATAGTACACAGGGGTCAATCCCAGATAGTACACAGGGGTCACTCCCAGATAGTACACAGGGGTCAATCCCAGATAGTACACAGGGGTCACACCCAGATATTACTGAAGGGTCACTCCCAGATAATACAAAGGGGTCACTCCCGGATATTACTGAAGAGTCACTCCTGGATAGTACACAGGGGTCACTCCCAGATAGTACACAGGGGTCACTCCCAGATATTACTGAAGGGTCACTCCCAGATAATACAAAGGGGTCACTCCAGGATATTACTGAGGGGTCACTCCCAGATAGTACTGAGGGGTCACTCCCAGATATTACTGAAGGGTCACTCACAGATAGTACACAGGGGTCACTCCCAGATATTACACAGGGGTCACTCCCAGATAGTACACAGGGGTCAGTCCCAGATAGTACACAGGCGTCACTCCCAGATAGTACACAGGGGTCACTACCGAATATTACACAGGGGTCACTCCCGGAGAGTACACAGTGGTCACTCCCAGATAGTACACTGGGGACACTCCCTGATATTACACAGGTTCACTCCCAGACAGTACTGAGGGGTCACTCCCGGAAGGTACACAGGGGTAACTCCCAGATAGTACACAGGGGTCACTCCTGAAAAATACACAGGGGTCACTCCCGGATAGTACACAAGGGTCACTCCCGAATAATACACAGGGGTCACTCCCGGAGAGTACACAGGGGTCACCCCCAAATAGTACAAAGGGGTCACTCCCAGAAAGTACACAGGTATAACTCCCAGCTTGTACACAGGGGTCACTCCCAGAGAGTACACAGGGGTCACTTCCAGATAGTACACACGGGTCACTTCCAGATAGTAAACAGGGGTCACTCCCAGATAGTACACAGGCGTCACTCCCTGATAGTACACAAGGGTCACTCCCGGAGAGTACACAGGGGTCACTTCCAGATAGTACACAGGGGTCACTCCCAGAGAGTACACATGCGTCACTCCCTGATATTACAAAGGGGTCACTCCCAGATAGTACACAGGGGTCACTCCCAGATAGAACACAGGGGTCACTCCCTGATATTACAAAGGGGTCACTCCCAGATAGTACACAGGGGCCACTCCCGAATATTACACAGGGGTCACTCCCGGATAGTACACAGGGGTCACCCCCAAATAGTACAAAGGGGTCAATCCCAGCAAAGGGGTCAATCCCAGATAGTACACAGGGGTAACTCCCAGCTTGTGCACAGGGGTCACTCCCAGATAGTACACAGGGGTCACTCCCAGATAGTACACAGGGGTTACTCCCTGATATTACAAAGGGGTCAATCCCAGATAGTAAACAGGGGTCAGATCCAGATAGTACACAGGGGTCAGTCCCAGATAGTACACAGGGGTCACTCCCAGATAGTACACAGGCGTCACTCCCTGATATTACAAAGGGGTCACTCCCAGATAGTACACAGGGGTCACTCCCAGATAGTATACAGGGGTCACTCCCAGATAGTACACAGGAGTCACTCCCAGATATTACACAGGGGTCGCTCCCAGATATTACACAGGGTTCACTGCCAGATAGTACACAGGAGTCACTCCCAGATAGTACACAGGGGTCAGTCCCAGATAGTACACAGGGGTCACCCCCAGATAGTACACAGGAGTCACTCCCAGATAGTACACAGGGGTCACTCCCAGATATTACACAGGCGTCACTCCCAGATAGTACACAGGGGTCAGTCCCACAGAGTACAAAGGGGTCACCCCCAGATAGTACACAGAGGTCACTCCTGGATATTACTGAAGGGTAACTCCAGGATATTACTGAGGGGTCACTCCCGGATAGTACTGAGGGGCCACACCCAGATATTACTGAAGGGTCACTCCCAGATAATACAAAGGGGTCACTCCCGGATATTACTGAGGGGTCACTCACAGATAGTACACAGGGGTCACTCCCTGATATTACTGAGGGGTCACTCCCAGATAGTACACAGGGGTCACTCCCAGATAGAACACAGGGGTCACTCCCTGATAGTACACAGGGTTCACTCCCTGATGGTACACAGGGGTCAGTCCCAGATATTACACAGGGGTCAGTCCCAGATAGTACACAGGGGTGAGTTCCAGATAGTACACAGGGGTCACTCCCAGATATTACACAGGGGTCACTCCCAGATAGTACACAGGGGTCAATCCCAGATAGTACACAGGGGTCACTCCCAGATAGTACACAGGGGTCAATCCCAGATAGTACACAGGGGTCACACCCAGATATTACTGAAGGGTCACTCCCAGATAATACAAAGGGGTCACTCCCGGATATTACTGAAGAGTCACTCCTGGATAGTACACAGGGGTCACTCCCAGATAGTACACAGGGGTCACTCCCAGATATTACTGAAGGGTCACTCCCAGATAATACAAAGGGGTCACTCCAGGATATTACTGAGGGGTCACTCCCAGATAGTACTGAGGGGTCACTCCCAGATATTACTGAAGGGTCACTCACAGATAGTACACAGGGGTCACTCCCAGATATTACACAGGGGTCACTCCCAGATAGTACACAGGGGTCAGTCCCAGATAGTACACAGGCGTCACTCCCAGATAGTACACAGGGGTCACTACCGAATATTACACAGGGGTCACTCCCGGAGAGTACACAGTGGTCACTCCCAGATAGTACACTGGGGACACTCCCTGATATTACACAGGTTCACTCCCAGACAGTACTGAGGGGTCACTCCCGGAAGGTACACAGGGGTAACTCCCAGATAGTACACAGGGGTCACTCCTGAAAAATACACAGGGGTCACTCCCGGATAGTACACAAGGGTCACTCCCGAATAATACACAGGGGTCACTCCCGGAGAGTACACAGGGGTCACCCCCAAATAGTACAAAGGGGTCACTCCCAGAAAGTACACAGGTATAACTCCCAGCTTGTACACAGGGGTCACTCCCGGATAGTGCACAGGGGTCACTCCCAGAGAGTACACAGGGGTCACTTCCAGATAGTACACACGGGTCACTTCCAGATAGTAAACAGGGGTCACTCCCAGATAGTACACAGGCGTCACTCCCTGATAGTACACAAGGGTCACTCCCGGAGAGTACACAGGGGTCACTTCCAGATAGTACACAGGGGTCACTCCCAGAGAGTACACATGCGTCACTCCCTGATATTACAAAGAGGTCACTCCCAGATAGTACACAGGGGTCACTCCCAGATAGAACACAGGGGTCACTCCCTGATATTACAAAGGGGTCACTCCCAGATAGTACACAGGGGCCACTCCCGAATATTACACAGGGGTCACTCCCGGATAGTACACAGGGGTCACCCCCAAATAGTACAAAGGGGTCAATCCCAGCAAAGGGGTCAATCCCAGATAGTACACAGGGGTAACTCCCAGCTTGTGCACAGGGGTCACTCCCAGATAGTACACAGGGGTCACTCCCAGATAGTACACAGGGGTTACTCCCTGATATTACAAAGGGGTCAATCCCAGATAGTAAACAGGGGTCAGATCCAGATAGTACACAGGGGTCAGTCCCAGATAGTACACAGGGGTCACTCCCAGATAGTACAGGGGTCGCTCCCGGATATTACACAGGGGTCACTCCCGGATAGTACTGAGGGGTCACTCCCGGATAGTACTGAGAGGTCACTCCCGGATATTACTGAGGGGTCACTCCCGGATAGTACACAGGGGTCACTCCCGGATATTACTGAGGGGTCACTCCCGGATAGTACACAGGGGTCACTCCAGGATATTACTGAAGGGTCACTCCAGGATATTACTGAGGGGTCACTCACAGATATTACTGAGGGGTCACTGCTGGATAGTACACAGGGGTCACTCCCGGATATAACTGAGGGGTCACTCCCGGATATTACTGATGGGTCACTCCCAGATAGTACACAGGGGTCACTCCCAGATAGTACACAGGGGTCACTCACAGATAGTACACAGGGGTCACTGCCAGTTAGTACACAGGGGTCACTCCCGGACATAACAAAGGGGTCACTCCCGGATAGTGCACAGGGGTCACTCCCAGAGAGTACACAGGGGTCACTCCAGATATTACACAGGGGTCACTCCCAGATAGTACACAGAGGTCACTCCCAGATAGTACACAGGGGTCACTCCCGGAGAATACATAGGGGTCACTCCCAGATAGTACACAGGGGTCACTCCCAGATAGTACACAGGGGTCACTCCCGGATAGTACACAGGGGTCACTCCCGGATAGTACACAGGGGTCACTCCCGGATATTACAAAGGGGTCACTCCCAGATAGTACACAGGGGTCACTCCCAGATAGTATACAGGGGTCACTCCCAGATAGTACACAGGAGTCACTCCCAGATAGTACACAGGGGTCGCTCCCAGATATTACACAGGGTTCACTGCCAGATAGTACACAGGAGTCACTCCCAGATAGTACACAGGGGTCAGTCCCAGATAGTACACAGGGGTCACCCCCAGATAGTACACAGGAGTCACTCCCAGATAGTACACAGGGGTCACTCCCAGATATTACACAGGCGTCACTCCCAGATAGTACACAGGGGTCAGTCCCACAGAGTACAAAGGGGTCACCCCCAGATAGTACACAGAGGTCACTCCTGGATATTACTGAAGGGTAACTCCAGGATATTACTGAGGGGTCACTCCCGGATAGTACTGAGGGGCCACACCCAGATATTACTGAAGGGTCACTCCCAGATAATACAAAGGGGTCACTCCCGGATATTACTGAGGGGTCACTCACAGATAGTACACAGGGGTCACTCCCTGATATTACTGAGGGGTCACTCCCAGATAGTACACAGGGGTCACTCCCAGATAGAACACAGGGGTCACTCCCTGATAGTACACAGGGTTCACTCCCTGATGGTACACAGGGGTCAGTCCCAGATATTACACAGGGGTCAGTCCCAGATAGTACACAGGGGTGAGTTCCAGATAGTACACAGGGGTCACTCCCAGATATTACACAGGGGTCACTCCCAGATAGTACACAGGGGTCAATCCCAGATAGTACACAGGGGTCACTCCCAGATAGTACACAGGGGTCAATCCCAGATAGTACACAGGGGTCACACCCAGATATTACTGAAGGGTCACTCCCAGATAATACAAAGGGGTCACTCCCGGATATTACTGAAGAGTCACTCCTGGATAGTACACAGGGGTCACTCCCAGATAGTACACAGGGGTCACTCCCAGATATTACTGAAGGGTCACTCCCAGATAATACAAAGGGGTCACTCCAGGATATTACTGAGGGGTCACTCCCAGATAGTACTGAGGGGTCACTCCCAGATATTACTGAAGGGTCACTCACAGATAGTACACAGGGGTCACTCCCAGATATTACACAGGGGTCACTCCCAGATAGTACACAGGGGTCAGTCCCAGATAGTACACAGGCGTCACTCCCAGATAGTACACAGGGGTCACTACCGAATATTACACAGGGGTCACTCCCGGAGAGTACACAGTGGTCACTCCCAGATAGTACACTGGGGACACTCCCTGATATTACACAGGTTCACTCCCAGACAGTACTGAGGGGTCACTCCCGGAAGGTACACAGGGGTAACTCCCAGATAGTACACAGGGGTCACTCCTGAAAAATACACAGGGGTCACTCCCGGATAGTACACAAGGGTCACTCCCGAATAATACACAGGGGTCACTCCCGGAGAGTACACAGGGGTCACCCCCAAATAGTACAAAGGGGTCACTCCCAGAAAGTACACAGGTATAACTCCCAGCTTGTACACAGGGGTCACTCCCGGATAGTGCACAGGGGTCACTCCCAGAGAGTACACAGGGGTCACTTCCAGATAGTACACACGGGTCACTTCCAGATAGTAAACAGGGGTCACTCCCAGATAGTACACAGGCGTCACTCCCTGATAGTACACAAGGGTCACTCCCGGAGAGTACACAGGGGTCACTTCCAGATAGTACACAGGGGTCACTCCCAGAGAGTACACATGCGTCACTCCCTGATATTACAAAGGGGTCACTCCCAGATAGTACACAGGGGTCACTCCCAGATAGAACACAGGGGTCACTCCCTGATATTACAAAGGGGTCACTCCCAGATAGTACACAGGGGCCACTCCCGAATATTACACAGGGGTCACTCCCGGATAGTACACAGGGGTCACCCCCAAATAGTACAAAGGGGTCAATCCCAGCAAAGGGGTCAATCCCAGATAGTACACAGGGGTAACTCCCAGCTTGTGCACAGGGGTCACTCCCAGATAGTACACAGGGGTCACTCCCAGATAGTACACAGGGGTTACTCCCTGATATTACAAAGGGGTCAATCCCAGATAGTAAACAGGGGTCAGATCCAGATAGTACACAGGGGTCAGTCCCAGATAGTACACAGGGGTCACTCCCAGATAGTACAGGGGTCGCTCCCGGATATTACACAGGGGTCACTCCCGGATAGTACTGAGGGGTCACTCCCGGATAGTACTGAGAGGTCACTCCCGGATATTACTGAGGGGTCACTCCCGGATAGTACACAGGCGTCACTCCCGGATATTACTGAGGGGTCACTCCCGGATAGTACACAGGGGTCACTCCAGGATATTACTGAAGGGTCACTCCAGGATATTACTGAGGGGTCACTCACAGATATTACTGAGGGGTCACTGCTGGATAGTACACAGGGGTCACTCCCGGATATAACTGAGAGGTCACTCCCGGATATTACTGATGGGTCACTCCCAGATAGTACACAGGGGTCACTCACAGATAGTACACAGGGGTCACTGCCAGTTAGTACACAGGGGTCACTCCCGGACATAACAAAGGGGTCACTCCCGGATAGTGCACAGGGGTCACTCCCAGAGAGTACACAGGGGTCACTCCAGATATTACACAGGGGTCACTCCCAGATAGTACACAGAGGTCACTCCCAGATAGTACACAGGGGTCACTCCCAGAGAATACATAGGGGTCACTCCCAGATAGTACACAGGGGTCACTCCCAGATAGTACACAGGGGTCACTCCCGGATAGTACACAGGGGTCACTCCCGGATAGTACACAGGGGTCACTCCCCGATAGTACACAGGGGTCACCCCCGAACAGTACAAAGGGGTCACTCCCTGATAGTACACCGGGGTCACTCCCAGATATTACACAGGGTCACTCCAGTATAGTACACAGGGGTCACTCCCAATTAGGACACAGGGGTCACTCCCGGACATTACACAGGGATCACTCCCAGATAGTACACATTGGTCACTCCCAGAGAGTACACAGAGGTCACTCCGAAGGGAGTACACAGGGGTCACTCCCAGAGAGTACACAGGGGTCACTCCCAGAGAGTACACCGGGGTCACTTAAAGATATTACACAGGGGTCACTCCCGGATAGTACACAGCGGTCACTCCCGGATAGTACACAGGGGTCACTCCAGATAGTACACAGGGGTCACTCCCAGAAAGTACACAGGGGTCACTCCCAGGTTTACACAGGGGTCACTCCCGGATAGTACACAGGGGTCACTCCAGATATTACACAGGGGTCACTCCCGGATAGTACACAAGGGTTACTCGCGGAGAGTACACAGAGGTCACTCCCGAATATGACTGAGCGGTCACTCCCAGATAGTACACAGGGGTCTCTCCCGGACATTACACAGGGGTCATTCCCAGATAGTACTCATTGGTCACTCCCAGAGAGTACACAGGGGTCACTCCCGGATATTACTGAGGGGTCACTCCCGGATATTACTGAGGGGTCACTCCCAGATAGTACACAGGGGACACTCACAGATAGTACACAGGGTTCACTGCCAGTTAGTACACAGGGGTCACTCCCGGACATAACACAGGGGTCACTCCCGGATAGTACACAGGGGTCACTCCCAGATAGTACACCGGGGTCACTCCCAGAGAGTACACAGGGGTCACTCCAGATATTACACCGGGGTCACTCCCAGATAGTGCAGTGAGGTCACTCCCAGATAGTGCACAGGGGTCACTCCCGGATAGTACACAGGGGTCACTCCCAGATAGTACACAGGGGTCACTCCCAGATAGTACACAGGGGTCACTCCCAGATAGTACACAGGGGTCACTCCCGGATAGTACACAGGGGTCACTCCCAGATAGTACACAGGGGTCACCCCCATATAGTACAAAGGGGTCACTCACTGATTGTACACCAGGGTCACTCCCGGATAGTACACAGGGGTCACTCCCAGATATTACTGAAGGGTCACTCCCGGATAGTACACAGGGTTCAGTCCCAGATAGTACACAGGGGTCACTCCCGGATAGTACACAGGGGTCACTCCCAGATAGGACACAGGGGTCACTCCCAGATAGGACACAGGGGTCACTCCCAGATAATACACTGGGGTCACTCTCAGATAGTACACTGGGGTCACTCCCAGATAGTACACAGGGGTCACACCAGGATATTATACATGGGTCCCTCCCGGAGAGTACGCAGGGGTCACTCCCAGATAGTACAGAGGGGTCACTCCCGGATATAACACAGGGGTCACTCCCGGATAGTACACAGGGGTCACTCCCAGATAGTACACAGGTGTCACCCCAGGATAGTACACAGGGGTCACTCCCAGATAGTACACCGGGGTCACTCCCAATTAGGACACAGGGGTCACTCCCGGACATTACACAGGGGTCACTCCCGTATAGTACACAGGGGTCACTCCCAGATAGTACACAGGGGTCACTCCAGGATAGTACACAGGGGTCACTCCAGGGTAGTACACCGGGGTCACTCCCAATTAGGACACGGGGTCACTCCCGGACATTACACAGGGGTCACTCCCAGATAGTACTCATTGGTCACTCCTAGAGAGTACACAGGGGTCACTCGCAGATAGTACACAGGGGTCACTCAAAGATAGTACAAAGAGGTCACTCCCGGATAGTACACAGAGGTCACTCCCAGATAGTGCACAGGGGTCACTCCAGATAGTACACAGGGGTCACTCCCAGATATTACACAGCGGTCACTCGCAGATAGTACACAGGGGTCACTCCCGGATAGTACACAGGGGTCACCCCCAGATAGCACACAGGGGTCACTTCCGGATAGTACACAGCGGTCACCCCCAGATAGTATACAATGGTCACCCCCAAATAGTACACAGGGGTCACTCCCAGAAAGTACACAGGTGTCACTCCCAGATATTACACAGGGGTCACTCCCGGATAGTACACATGGGTAACTCCCAGATAGTAAACAGGGGTCACTCCCAGAAAGTACACAGGGGTCACTCCCGGATAGTACACAGGGGTCACTCCCGAATATTACTGAGGGTTCAGTCCCAGATAGTACACAGGGTTCACTCCCAGATAGGACACAGGGGTCACTAACAGATAGTACACAGGGGTCTCTCCCGGACATTACACAGGGGTCACTCCCAGATAGTACACAGGGGTCACTCCCAGATAGTACACAGGTGTCACTCCCAGATAGTACACAGGGGTCGCTCCCAGATATTACACAGGGTTCACTCCCAGATAGTACACAGGGGTCGCTCCCAGATAGTACACAGGGGTCACTCCCAGATATTACACAGGGGTCCCTCCCAGAGAGTACACAGGGGTCAGTCCCAGATAGTACACAGGGGTCACCCCCAGATAGTACACAGGGGTCAGTCCCAGATAGTACAAAGGGGTCACCCCCAGATAGTACACAGAGGTCACTCCTGGATATTACTGAAGGGTAACTCCAGGATATTACTGAGGGGTCACTCCCGGATAGTACTGAGGGGCCACACCCAGATATTACTGAAGGGTCACTCCCAGATAATACAAAGGGGTCACTCCCGGATATTACTGAGGGGTCACTCACAGATAGTACACAGGGGTCACTCCCTGATATTACTGAGGGGTCACTCCCAGATAGTACACAGGGGTCACTCCCAGATAGAACACAGGGGTCACTCCCTGATAGTACACAGGGTTCACTCCCTGATGGTACACAGGGGTCAGTCCCAGATATTACACAGGGGTCAGTCCCAGATAGTACACAGGGGTGAGTTCCAGATAGTACACAGGGGTCACTCCCAGATATTACACAGGGGTCAATCCCAGATAGTACACAGGGGTCAATCCCAGATAGTACACAGGGGTCACTCCCAGATAGTACACAGGGGTCAATCCCAGATAGTACACAGGGGTCACACCCAGATATTACTGAAGGGTCACTCCCAGATAATACAAAGGGGTCACTCCCGGATATTACTGAGGAGTCACTCCTGGATAGTACACAGGGGTCACTGCAGGATATTACTGAGGGGTCACTCCCAGATATTACAAAGGGGTCACTCCAGGATATTACTGAGGGGTCACTCCCAGATAGTACTGAGGGGTCACTCCCAGATATTACTGAAGGGTCACTCACAGATAGTACACAGGGGTCACTCCCAGATATTACACAGGGGTCACTCCCAGATAGTACACAGGGGTCAGTCCCAGATAGTACACAGGCGTCACTCCCAGATAGTACACAGGGGTCACTACCGAATATTACACAGGGGTCACTCCCGGAGAGTACACAGCGGTCACTCCCAGATAGTACACTGGGGACACTCCCTGATATTACACAGGTTCACTCCCAGATAGTACTGAGGGGTCACTCCCGGAAGGTACACAGGGGTAACTCCCAGATAGTACACAGGGGTCACTCCCGAAAATTACACAGGGGTCACTCCCGGATAGTACACAAGGGTCACTCCCGAATATTACACAGGGGTCACTCCCAGAAAGTACACAAGTATAACTCCCAGCTTGTACACAGGGGTCACTCCTGGATAGTGCACAGGGGTCACTCCCAGAGAGTGCACAGGGGTCACTTCCAGATAGTACACACGGGTCACTTCCAGATAGTAAACAGGGATCACTCCCAGATAGTACACAGGCGTCACTCCCTGATAGTACACAAGGGTCACTCCCGGAGAGTACACAGGGGTCACTTCCAGATAGTACACAGGGGTCACTCCCAGAGAGTACACATGCGTCACTCCCTGATATTACAAAGGGGTCACTCCCAGATAGTACACAGGGGTCACTCCCAGATAGTACACAGGGGTCACTCCCTGATATTACAAAGGGGTCACTCCCAGATAGAACACAGGGGTCACTCCCTGATATTACAAAGGGGTCACTCCCAGATAGTACACAGGGGCCACTCCCGAATATTACACAGGGGTCACTCCCGGATAGTACACAGGGGTCACCCCCAAATAGTACAAAGGGGTCAATCCCAGCAAAGGGGTCAATCCCAGATAGTACACAGGGGTAACTCCCAGCTTGTGCACAGGGGTCACTCCCAGATAGTACACAGGGGTCACTCCCAGATAGTACACAGGGGTCACTCCCTGATATTACAAAGGGGTCAATCCCAGATAATAAACAGGGGTCAGATCCAGATAGTACACAGGGGTCAGTCCCAGATAGTACACAGGGCTCACTCCCAGATAGTACAGGGGTCGCTCCCGGATATTACACAGGGGTCACTCCCGGATAGTACTGAGGGGTCACTCCCGGATAGTACTGAGAGGTCACTCCCGGATATTACTGAGGGGTCACTCCCGGATAGTACACAGGGGTCACTCCCGGATATTACTAAGGGGTCACTCCTGGATAGTACACAGGGGTCACTCCAGGATATTACTGAAGGGTCAATCCAGGATATTACTGAGGGGTCACTCACAGATATTACTGAGGGGTCACTGCTGGATAGTACACAGGGGTCACTCCCGGATATTACTGAGGGGTCACTCCCGGATATTACGGAGGGGTCACTCCCAGATAGTACACAGGTGTCACTCACAGATAGTACACAGGGGTCACTGCCAGTTAGTACACAGGGGTCACTCCCGGACATAACACAGGGGTCACTCCCGGATAGTACACAGGGGTCACTCCCGGACATAACAAAGGGGTCACTCCCGGATAGTGCACAGGGATCACTCCCAGAGAGTACACAGGGGTCACTCCAGATATTACACAGGGGTCACACCCAGATAGTACACAGAGGTCACTCCCAGATAGTACACAGGGGTCAGTCCCGGAGAATACATAGGGGTCACTCCCAGATAGTACACAGGGGTCACTCCCGGATACTACACAGGGGTCACTCCCGGATAGTACACAGGGGTCACTCCCCGATAGTACACAGGGGTCACCCCCAAACAGTACAAAGGGGTCACTCCCAGATATTACACAGGGGTCATTCCCGGATAGTACACAAGGGTTACTCGCGGAGAGTACACAGAGGTCACTCCCGAATATGACTGAGCGGTCACTCCCAGATAGTACACAGGGGTCTCTCCCGGACATTACACAGGGGTCATTCCCAGATAGTACTCATTGGTCACTCCCAGAGAGTACACAGGGGTCACTCCCGGATATTACTGAGGGGTCACTCCCAGATAGTACACAGGGGACACTCACAGATAGTACACAGTGTTCACTGCCAGTTAGTACACAGGGGTCACTCCCGGACATAACACAGGGGTCACTCCCGGATAGTACACAGGGGTCACTCCCAGACATAACACAGGGGTCACTCCCAGATAGTACACCGGGGTCACTCCCAGAGAGTACACAGGGGTCACTCCAGATATTACACCGGGGTCACTCCCAGATAGTACACTGAGGTCGCTCCCAGATAGTGCACAGGGGTCACTCCCGGATAGTACACAGGGGTCACTCCCAGATAGTACACAGGGGTCACTCCCAGATAGTACACAGGGGTCACACCCGGATAGTACACAGGGGTCACTCCCGGATAGTACACAGGGGTCACTCCCAGATAGTACACAGGGGTCACCCCCAAATAGTACAAAGGGGTCACTCACTGATAGTACACCGGGGTCACTCCCGGATAGTACACAGGGGTCACTCCCAGATATTACTGAAGGGTCACTCCCGGATAGTACACAGGGTTCAGTCCCAGATAGTACACAGGGGTCACTCCCGGATAGTACACAGGGGTCACTCCCAGATAGGACACAGGGGTCACTCCCAGATAATACACTGGGGTCACTGTCAGATAGCACACTGGGGTCACTCAAAGATAGTACAAAGGGGTCACTCCCAATTAGGACACGGGGTCACTCCTGGACATTACACAGGGGTCACTCCCAGATAGTACACATTGGTCACTCCCAGAGAGTACACAGGGGTCACTCGCAGATAGTACACAGGGGTCACTCAAAGATAGTACAAAGGGGTCACTCCCGGATAGTACACAGAGGTCACTCCCAGATAGTACACAGGGGTCACTCCAGATAGTATACAGGGGTCACTCCCAGATATTATACAGCGGTCACTCCCAGATAGTACACAGGGGTCACTCCCAGATAGTACACAGGGGTCAATCCCAGATAGTACACAGGGGTCACTCCCAGATAGTACACAGGGGTCAATCCCAGATAGTACACAGGGGTCACACCCAGATATTACTGCAGTGTCACTCCCAGATAATACAAAGGGGTCTCTACCGGATATTACTGAGGAGTCACTCCTGGATAGTACACAGGGGTCACTCCCAGATAGTTCACAGGGGTCACTCCCAGATATTACTGAAGGGTCACTCCCAGATAATACAAAGGAGTCACTCCAGGATATTACTGAGGGGTCACTCCCGGATAGTACTGAGGGGTCACTCCCAGATATTACTGAAGGGTCACTCACAGATAGTACACAGGGGTCACTCCCAGATATTACACAGGGGTCACTCCCAGATAGTACACAGGGGTCAGTCCCAGATAGTACACAGGCGTCACTCCCAGATAGTACACAGGGGTCACTACCGAATATTACACAGGGGTCACTCCCGGAGAGTACACAGGGGTCACTCCCGGATAGTGCACAGGGGTCACTCCCAGATAGTACACAGGCGTCACTCTCTGATATTACAAAGGGGTCACTCCCAGATAGTACACAGGGGTCACTTCCAGATAGTACACAGGGGTCACTCCCAGATAGTACACAGGGGCCACTCCCAGATAGTACAAAGGGGTCAATCCCAGATAGTACACAGGGGTAACTCCCAGCTTGTGCACAGGGGTCACTCCAAGAGAGTACACAGGGGCCACTCCCAGATAGTACACAGGGGCCACTCCCAGATAATACACAGGGGTCAGTCCCAGACAGTACACAGCGGTCACTCCCAGATAGTACAGGGGTCGCTCCCGGATATTACACTTTCCCGGATAGTACTGAGGGGTCACTCCCAGATAGTACACGGGGTCACTCCCGGATATTACTGAGGGGTCACTCCCGGATAGTACTGAGGGGTCACTCCCGGATAGTACACAGGGGTCACTCCCGGATATTACTGAGGGGTCACTTCCGGATAGTACACAGGGGTCACTCCAGGATATTACTGAAGGGTCACTCCAGGATATTACTGAGGGGTCACTCACATATACTACTGAGGGGTCACTCCTGGATAGTACACAGGGGTCACTCCCGGATATTACTGAGGGGTCACTCCCGGATATTACTGAGGGGTCACTCCCAGATAGTACACAGGGGTCACTCACAGATAGGACACAGGGGTCACTGCCAGTTAGTACACAGGGGTCACTCCCGGACATAACACAGGGGTCACTCCCGGATAGTACACGGGGGTCACTCCCAGATAGTAAACAGGGTTCACTCCCGGATAGAACACAGGGGTCACTCCCTGATATTACAAAGGGGTCACTCCCAGATAGTACACAGGGGCCACTCCCGAATATTACACAGGGGTCACTCCCGGATAGTACACAGGGGTCACCCCCAAATAGTACAAAGGGGTCAATCCCAGCAAAGGGGTCAATCCCAGATAGTACACAGGGGTAACTCCCAGCTTGTGCACAGGGGTCACTCCCAGAGAGTACACAGGGGTCACTTCCAGGTAGTACACAGGGGTCACTCCCAGATAGTACACAGGGGTCACTCCCAGATAGTACACAGGCGTCACTCCCAGATAGTACACAGGCGTCACTCCCAGATAGTACACAGGCGTCACTCCCAGATAGTACACAGGGGTCACTCAAAGATAGTACACAGGGGTCACTCCCGGATAGTACACCGGGGTCACTCCCAATTAGGACACGGGGTCACTCCCGGACATTACACAGGGGTCACTCCCAGATAGTACGCATTGGTCACTCCCAGAGAGTACACAAGGGCCACTCCCAGATAGTACACTGGGGTCACTCAAAGATAGTAGACAGGGGTCACTCCCGGATAGTACACAGAGGTCACTCCCAGATAGTACTGAGGGGTCACTCCCGGATAGTACACAGGGGTCACTTCAGGATATTACTGAAGGGTCACTCCAGGATATTACTGAGGGGTCACTCACAGATATTACTGAGGGGTCACTCCTGGATAGTACACAGGGGTCACTCCCGGATATTACTGAGGGGTCACTCCCGGATATTACTGATGGGTCACTCCCAGATAGTACACAGGGGTCACTCACAGATAGTACACAGGGGTCACTGCCAGTTAGTACACAGGGGTCACTCCCGGACATAACACAGGGGTCACTCCCGGATAGTACACAGGGGTCACTCCGGATAGTACACAAGGGGTCACTCCCAGATAGTACACAGGGGTCACTCCCAGATAGTACACAGGGGTCACTCCCAGATTGTACAAAGGGGTCAATCCCAGCAAAGGGGTCAATCCCAGATAGTACACAGGGGTAACTCCCAGCTTGTACACAGGGGTCACTCCCAGATAGTACACAGGGGTCACTCCCAGATAGTACACAGGCGTCACTCCCTGATATTACAAAGGGGTCACTCCCAGATAGTAAACAGGGGTCAGATCCAGATAGTACACAGGGGTCAGTCCCAGATAGTACACAGGGTCACTCCCGGATAGTACTGAGGGGTCACTCCCGGATAGTACTGAGGGGTCATTCCCGGATAGTACACAGGGGTCACTCCCCGATATTACTGAGGGGTCACTCCCGGATAGTACACAGGGGTCACTCCAGGATATTACACAGGGGTCACTCCCGTATAGTACACAGGGGTCACTCCCAGATAGTACACAGGGGTCACTCCAGGATAGTACACAGTGGTCACTCCAGGGTAGTACACCGGGGTCACTCCCAATTAGGACACGGGGTCACTCCCAGACATTACACAGGGGTCACTCCCAGATAGTACACATTGGTCACTCCTAAAGAGTACACAAGGGTCACTCCCAGATAGTACACAGGGGTCACTCAAAGATAGTACACAGGGGTCACTCCCGGATAGTACACAGAGGTCACTCCCAGATAGTACACAGGGGTCACTCCCGGATATTACACAGCGGTCACTCCCTGATAGTACGCAGGTGTCACTCCCGGATAGTACACAGGGGTCACTCCCAGAGAGTACACAGGGGTCACTCCCGGATATTACTGAGGGGTCACTCCCGGATAGTACACAGGGGTCACTTCAGGATATTACTGAAGGGTCACTCCAGGATATTACTGAAGGGTCACTCACAGATATTACTGAGGGGTCACTCCTGGATAGTACACAGGGGTCACTCCCGGATATTACTGAGGGGTCACTCCCGGATATTACTGATGGGTCACTCCCAGATAGTACACAGGGGTCACTCACAGATAGTACACAGGGGTCACTGCCAGTTAGTACACAGGGGTCACTCCCGGACATAACACAGGGTTCACTCCCGGCTAGTACACTGGGGTCACTCCGGATTGTACACAAGGAGTCACTCCCAGATAGTACACAGGGATCACTCCCAGATAGTACACAGGGGTCACTCCCAGAGAGTACACAGGGGTCACTCCCAGAGAGTACACAGGGGTCACTTCCAGAGAGTACACAGGGGTCACTTCCAGATAGTACACAGGGGTCACTCCCAGGTAGTACACAGGGGTCACTCCCAGATAGTACACAGGGGTCACTCCCAGATAGTACACAGGGGTCACTCCCTGATATTACAAAGGGGTCACTCCCAGATAGTAAACAGGGGTCACTCCCAGATAGTACAGGGGTCGCTCCCGGATATTACACAGGGGTCACTCCCGGATAGTACTGAGGGGTCACTCCCAGATAGTACACGGGGTCACTCCCGGATAGTACTGAGGGGTCACTCCCGGATAGTACTGAGGGCTCATTCCCGGATAGTACACAGGGGTCGCTCCCCGATATTACTGAGGGGTCACTCCCGGATAGTACACAGGGGTCACTCCAGGATATTACACAGGGGTCACTCCCGTATAGTACACAGGGGTCACTGCCAGATAGTACACAGGGGTCACTCCAGGATAGTACACAGGGGTCACTCCAGGGTAGTATACCGGGGTCACTCCCAGATAGTACACATTGGTCACTCCCAGAGAGTACACAAGGGTCACTCCCAGATAGTACACAGGAGTCACTCAAAGATACTACACAGGGGTCACTCCCGGATATCACACAGCGGTCACTCCCTGATAGTACACAGGTGTCACTCCCGGATAGTACACAGGGGTCACCCCGAGATAGTACACAGGGGTCACTTCCGGATAGTACACAGGGGTCACCCCCAGAAAGTACAAAGGAGTCACTCCCAGATATTACACAGGGGTCACTCGCGGATAGTACACAAGGGTAACTCCCAGATAGTACACAGGGGTCACTCCCAGAAAGTACACAGGGGTCACTCCCATATAGTACACAGGGGTCACTCAAAGATACTACACAGGGGTCACTCCTGGATAGTACACAGAGGTCACTCCCAGATAGTACACAGGGGTCACCCCCAGAAAGTATACAGGGGGCACTCCCAGAAAGTACACAGGGGTCACTCCCAGATAGTACACAGGGGTCATTCCCAGATAGTACACAGGTGTCACTCCCAGATATTACACAGGGGTCACTCCCAGATAGTAAACAGGGGTCACTCCCAGATAGTACCCAGGGGTCACTCCCGGATAGTACACGGCGTCACTCCCGGATAGTACACATGGGTCACTCCCAGAAATTACACAGGGGTCACTCCAGGATAGTACACAGGGGTCACTCGCAGATAGTACACAGGGGTCACTCCCAATTAGGACACAGGGGTCACTCCCGGACATTACACAGTGGTCACTCCCAGATAGTACACATTGGTCACTCCCAGAGAGTACACAGGGGTCACTCCCAGAGAGTACACAGGGGTCACTCCCAGAAAGTACACAGGGGCCACTCCCAGATAGTACACCGGGGTCACTCAAACATATTACACAGGGGTCACTCCCGGATAGTACACAACGGTCACTCCCGGATAGTACACAGTGGTCACTCCAGATAGTACACAGGGGTCACTCCCAGAAAGTACACAGGGGTCACTCCCAGATATTACACAGGGGTCACTCCCGGATAATACACAAGGGTTACTCGCGGAGAGTACACAGAGGTCACTCCCGAATATTACTGAGGGGTCACTCACAGATAGTACACAGGGGTCTCTCCCGGACATTACACAGAGGTCACTCCCAGATAGTACTCATTGGTCACTCCCAAAGAGTACACAGGGGTCACTCCCAGATAGTACACAGGGGTCAATCCCGGATAGTACACAGCGGTCAATCCTGGATAGTACACAGGGGTCACTCCCAGAAAGTACACCGGGGTCACTCCCGGATAGTACACAGCGGTCACCCCCAGATATTATACAGGGGTCACTCCCAGAAAGTACACAGGGGTCACTCCCAGATAGTACACAGGGGTCACTCCCAGATATTACACAGGGGTCACTCCCAGATTGTACCCAGGGGTCACTCCCGGATAGTACATGGCGTCACTCCCGGATAGTACACAGGGGTCACTCCCAATTAGGACACAGGGGTCACTCCCGGACATTACACATTGGTCACTCCCAGATAGTACACATTGGTCACTCCCAGAGAGTACACAGAGGTCACTCCCAGAGAGTACACAGGGGCCACTCCCAGAGAGTACAAAGGGGCCACTCCCAGAGAGTACACCGGGGTCACTCAAAGATATTACACAGGGGTCACTCCCGGATAGTACACAGCGGTCACTCCCGGATAGTACACAGGGGTCACTCCAGATAGTACACAGGAGTCACTCCCAGAAAGTACACAGGGGTCACTTCCAGATATTACACAGGGGTCACTCCCGGATAGTACACAAGTGTTACTTGCGGAGAGTACACAGAGGTCACTCCCGAATATTACTGAGCGGTCACTCCCAGATAGTACACAGGGGTCTCTCCCGGACATTACACAGGGGTCACTCCCAGATAGTACTCATTGGTCACTCCCAGAGAGTACACAGGGGTCACTCCCGGATATTACTGAGGGGTCACTCCCGGATATTACTGAGGGGTCACTCCCAGATAGTACACAGGGGACACTCACAGATAGTACACAGGGTTCACTGCCAGTTAGTACACAGGGGTCACTCCCGGACATAACACAGGGGTCACTCGCGGATAGTACACAGGGGTCACTCCCGGACATAACACAGGGGTCACTCCCAGATAGTACACAGGGGTCACTCCAGGATAGTACACAGGGGTCACTCCAGGGTAGTACACCGGGGTCACTCCCAATTAGGACACGGGGTCACTCCCGGACATTACACAGGGGTCACTTCCAGATAGTACACATTGGTCACTCCCAGAGAGTACACAAGGGTCACTCCCAGATAGTACACAGGGGTCACTCCAGATAGTACACAGGGGTCACTCCCGGATATTACACAGCGGTCACTCCCTGATAGTACACAGGTGTCACTCCCGGCTAGTACACAGGGGTCACCCCCAGATAGTACACAGGGGTCACTTCCGGATAGTACACAGGGGTCACCCCCAGAAAGTACAAAGGAGTCGCTCCCAGATATTACACAGTGTCACTCCCGGATAGTACACAAGGGTCACTCCCAGATAGTACACAGGGGTCACTCACAGAAAGTACACAGGGGTCACTCCCGGATAGTACACAAGGGTTACTCCCGGAGAGTTCACAGGGGTATCTCGCGGATAGTACACAGGGGTCACTCCCGAATATTACTGAGGGGTCAGTCCCAGATAGTACACAAGGTTCACTCCCAGATTGGACACAGAGGTCACTCACAGATAGTACACAGGGGTCTCTCCCGGACATTACACAGGGGTCACTCCCAGATAGTACACATTGGTCACTCCCAGAGAGTACACAGGGGTCACTCCCAGATAGTACACAGGGGCCACTGCCAGAGAATACACAGGGGTCACTCAAAGATAGCACACAGGGGTCACTCCCGGATAGTACACAGCGGTCACTCCTGGATAGTACACAGGGGTCACTCCCAGATAGTACACAGGGGTCACTCCCGGATATTACACAGCGGTCACTCCCGGATAGTACACAGGGGTCACCCCCAGAAAGTATACAGTGGTCACTCCCAGAAAGTACACAGGGGTCACTCCCAGATAGTACACAGGAGTCACTCCCAGATAGTACACAGGGGTCACTCCCAGATATTACACAGGGGTCACTCCCAGGAAGTACACAGGGGTCACTCCCAGATAGTACACAGGGGTCACTCCCAGATAGTACCCAGGGGACACTCCCGGATAGTACACGGCGTCACTCCCAGATAGTACACAGGAGTCACTCCCAGATAGTACACAGGGGTCACTCCCAGATAGTACACAGGGGTCACTCCCAGATATTACACAGGGGTCACTCCCAGGAAGTACACAGGGGTCACTTCCAGATAGTACACAGGGGTCACTCCCAGATAGTACACAGGGGTCACTCCCAGATAGTAAACAGGGGTCAGATCCAGATAGTACACAGGGGTCAGTCCCAGATAGTACACGGGTCGCTCCCGGATATTACACAGGGGTCACTCCCGGATAGTACTGAGGGGTCACTCCCAGATAGTACACGGGGTCACTCCCGGATAGTACTGAGGGGTCACTCCCGGATAGTACTGAGAGCTCATTCCCGGATAGTACACAGGGGTCACTCCCCGATATTACTGAGGGGTCACTCCCGGATAGTACACAGGGGTCACTCCAGGATATTACACAGGGGTCACTCCCGTATAGTACACAGGGGTCACTGCCAGATAGTACACAGGGGTCACTCCAGGATAGTACACAGGGGTCACTCCAGGGTAGTACACCGGGGTCACTCCCAATTAGGACACGGGGTCACTGCCGGACATTACACAGGGGTCACTCCCAGATAGTACACATTGGTCACTCCCAGAGAGTACACAAGGGTCACTCCCAGATAGTACACAGGGGTCACTCAAAGATACTACACAGGGGTCACTCCCGGATAGTACACAGAGGTCACAACCAGATAGTACACAGGGGTCACTCCAGATAGTACACAGGGCTCACTCCTGGATATTACACAGCGGTCACTCCCTGATAGTACACAGGTGTCACTCCCGGATAGTAAACAGGGGTCACCGCCAGATAGTACACAGGGGTCACTTCCGGATAGTACACAGGGGTCACCCCCAGAAAGTACAAAGGAGTCACACCCAGATATTACACAGGGGTCACTCCCAGATAGTACACCGGGGTCACTCCCAATTAGGACACAGGGGTCTCTCCCGGACATTACACAGGGGTCACTCCCGTATAGTACACAGGGGTCACTCCCAGATAGTACACAGGGGTCACTCCAGGATAGTACACAGGGGTCACTCCAGGGTAGTACACCGGGGTCACTCCCAATTAGGACACGGGGTCACTCCCGGACATTACAAAGGGGTCACTCCCAGATAGTACACATTGGTCACTCCCATAGAGTACACAGGGGTCACTCGCAGATAGTACACAGGGGTCACTCCAGATAGTACACAGCGGTCACTCCCAGATAGTACACAGGGGTCACTCCCGGATAGTACACAGGGGTCACCCCCAGATAGCACACAGGGGTCACTTCCGGATAGTACACAGGGGTCAACCCCAAATAGTACACTGGGGTCACTCCCAGAAAGTACACAGGGTCACTCCCAGATAGTACACAGGGGTCAATCCCAGATAGTACACAGGGGTCAATCCCAGATAGTACACAGGGGTCACTCCCAGATAGTACACAGGGGTCAATCCCAGATAGTACACAGGGGTCACACCCAGATATTACTGCAGGGTCACTCCCAGATAATACAAAGGAGTCACTCCAGGATATTACTGAGGGGTCACTCCCGGATAGTACTGAGGGGTCACTCCCAGATATTACTGAAGGGTCACTCACAGATAGTACACAGGGGTCACTCCCAGATATTACACAGGGGTCACTCCCAGATAGTACACAGGGGTCAGTCCCAGATAGTACACAGGCGTCACTCCCAGATAGTACACAGGGGTCACTACCGAATATTACACAGGGGTCACTCCCGGAGAGTACACAGGGGTCACTCCCGCATAGTGCACAGGGGTCACTCCCAGATAGTACACAGGCGTCACTCTCTGATATTACAAAGGGGTCACTCCCAGATAGTACACAGGGGTCACTCCCGGATAGTACACAGGGGTCACTCCCAGATAGAACACAGGGGTCACTCCCTGATATTACAAAGGGGTCACTCCCAGATAGTACACAGGGGCCACTCCCGAATATTACACAGGGGTCACTCCCGGATAGTACACAGGGGTCACCCCCAAATAGTACAAAGGGGTCAATCCCAGATAGTACACAGGGGTAACTCCCAGCTTGTGCACAGGGGTCACTCCAAGAGAGTACACAGGGGTCACTTCCAGATAGTACACAGGGGTCACTCCCAGATAGTACACAGGGGCCACTCCCAGATAGTACACAGGGGTCACTCCCTGATATTACAAAGGGGTCAATCCCAGATAGTAAACAGGGGTCAGATCCAGATAGTACACAGGGGTCAGTCCCAGACAGTACACAGCGGTCACTCCCAGATAGTACAGGGGTCGCTCCCGGATATTACACAGGGGTCACTCCCGGATAGTACTGAGGGGTCACTCCCAGATAGTACACGGGGTCACTCCCGGATATTACTGAGGGGTCACTACCGGATAGTACTGAGGGGTCACTCCCGGATAGTACACAGGGGTCACTCCCGGATATTACTGAGGGGTCACTTCCGGATAGTACACAGGGGTCACTCCAGGATATTACTGAAGGGTCACTCCAGGATATTACTGAGGGGTCACTCACATATATTACTGAGGGGTCACTCCTGGATAGTACACAGGGGTCACTCCCGGATATTACTGAGGGGTCACTCCCAGATAGTACACAGGGGTCACTCACAGATAGTACACAGGGGTCACTGCCAGTTAGTACACAGGGGTCACTCCCGGACATAACACAGGGGTCACTCCCGGATAGTACACAGGGGTCACTCCCAGATAGTAAACAGGGTTCACTCCCAGATAGAACACAGGGGTCACTCCCTGATATTACAAAGGGGTCACTCCCAGATAGTACACAGGGGCCACTCCCGAATATTACACAGGGGTCACTCCCGGATAGTACACAGGGGTCACCCCCAAATAGTACAAAGGGGTCAATCCCAGCAAAGGGGTCAATCCCAGATAGTACACAGGGGTAACTCCCAGCTTGTGCACAGGGGTCACTCCCAGAGAGTACACAGGGGTCACTTCCAGGTAGTACACAGGGGTCACTCCCAGATAGTACACAGGGGTCACTCCCAGATAGTACACAGGCGTCACTCCCAGATAGTACACAGGCGTCACTCCCAGATAGTACACAGGCATCACTCCCAGATAGTACACAGGGGTCACTCAAAGATAGTACACAGGGGTCACTCCCGGATAGTACACCGGGGTCACTCCCAATTAGGACACGGGGTCACTCCCGGACATTACACAGGGGTCACTCCCAGATAGTACGCATTGGTCACTCCCAGAGAGTACACAAGGGCCACTCCCAGATAGTACACAGAGGTCACTCCCAGATAGTACTGAGGGGTCACTCCCGGATAGTACACAGGGGTCACTCCCGGATAGTACACAGGGGACACTTCAGGATATTACTGAAGGGTCACTCCAGGATATTACTGAAGGGTCACTCACAGATATTACTGAGGGGTCACTCCTGGATAGTACACAGGGGTCACTGCCAGTTAGTACACAGGGGTCACTCCCGGACATAACACAGGGGTCACTCCCGGATAGTACACAGGGGTCACTCCGGATAGTACACAAGGGGTCACTCCCAGATAGTACACAGGGGTCACTCCCAGATAGTACACAGGGGTCACTCCCAGATTGTACAAAGGGGTCAATCCCAGCAAAGGGGTCAATCCCAGATAGTACACAGGGGTAACTCCCAGCTTGTGCACAGGGGTCACTCCCAGAGAGTACACAGGGGTCACTCCCAGATAGTACACAGGCGTCACTCCCTGATATTACAAAGGGGTCACTCCCAGATAGTAAACAGGGGTCAGATCCAGATAGTACACAGGGGTCAGTCCCAGATAGTAAACAGGGTCACTCCCGGATAGTACTGAGGGGTCACTCCCGGATAGTACTGAGGGGTCATTCCCGGATAGTACACAGGGGTCACTCCCCGATATTACTGAGGGGTCACTCCCGGATAGTACACAGGGGTCACTCCAGGATATTACACAGGGGTCACTGCTGTATAGTACACAGGGGTCACTCCCAGATAGTACACAGGGGTCACTCCAGGATAGTACACAGCGGTCACTCCAGGGTAGTACACTGGGGTCACTCCCAATTAGGACACGGGGTCACTCCCAGACATTACACAGGGGTCACTCCCAGATAGTACACATTGGTCACTCCTAAAGAGTACACAAGGGTCACTCCCAGATAGTACACAGGGGTCACTCAAAGATAGTACACAGGGGTCACTCCCGGATAGTACACAGAGGTCACTCCCAGATAGTACACAGGGGTCACTCCAGATAGTACACAGGGGTCACACACGGATATTACACAGCGGTCACTCCCTGATAGTACACAGGTGTCACTCCCGGATAGTACACAGGGGTCACTCCCAGAGAGTACACAGGGGTCACTCCCGGATATTACTGAGGGGTCACTCCCGGATAGTACACAGGGGTCACTTCAGGATATTACTGAAGGGTCACTCCAGGATATTACTGAAGGGTCACTCACAGATATTACTGAGGGGTCACTCCTGGATAGTACACAGGGGTCACTCCCGGATATTACTGAGGGGTCACTCCCGGATATTACTGATGGGTCACTCCCAGATAGTACACAGGGGTCACTCACAGATAGTACACAGGGGTCACTGCCAGTTAGTACACAGGGGTCACTCCCGGACATAACACAGGGTTCACTCCCGGATCGTACACAGGGGTCACTCCGGATTGTACACAAGGGGTCACTCCCAGATAGTACACAGGGGTCACTCCCAGATATTACAAAGGGGTCAATCCCAGATAGTAAACAGGGGTCACTCCCAGAGAGTACAAAGGGGTCACTTCCAGAGAGTACACAGGGGTCACTTCCAGATAGTACACAGGGGTCACTCCCAGAGAGTACACAGGGGTCACTCCCAGATAGTACACAGGGGTCACTCCCAGATAGTACACAGGGGTCACTCCTTGATATTACAAAGGGGTCACTCCCAGATAGT
Source organism: Isurus oxyrinchus (assembly GCA_026770705.1). Taxonomy (NCBI): domain Eukaryota; kingdom Metazoa; phylum Chordata; class Chondrichthyes; order Lamniformes; family Lamnidae; genus Isurus; species Isurus oxyrinchus. Next base: position 375,612 of record JANJGN010000410.1, read on the forward strand.
AAACAGGGTTCACTCCCAGATAGTACAGGGGTCGCTCCCGGATATTACACAGGGGTCACTCCCGGATAGTACTGAGGGGTCACTCCCAGATAGTACACGGGGTCACTCCCGGATAGTACTGAGGGGTCACTCCCGGATAGTACTGAGGGCTCATTCCCGGATAGTACACAGGGGTCACTCCCCGATATTACTGAGGGGTCACTCCCGGATAGTACACAGGGGTCACTCCAGGATATTACACAGGGGTCACTCCCGTATAGTACACAGGGGTCACTGCCAGATAGTACACAGGGGTCACTCCAGGATAGTACACAGGGGTCACTCCAGGATAGTACACAGGGGTCACTCCAGGGTAGTACATCGGGGTCACTCCCAATTAGGACACGGGGTCACTCCCGGACATTACACAGGGGTCACTCCCAGATAGTACACATTGGTCACTCCCAGAGAGTACACAAGGGTCACTCCCAGATAGTACACAGGGGTCACTCAAAGATACTACACAGGGGTCACTCCCGGATAGTACACAGAGGTCACTCCCAGAGAGTACACAGGGGTCACTCCAGATAGTACACAGGTGTCACTCCCGGATATTACACAGCGGTCACTCCCTGATAGTACACAGGTGTCACTCCCGGATAGTACACAGGGGTCACCCCGAGATAGTACACAGGGGTCACTTCCGGATAGTACACAGGGGTCACCCCCAGAAATTACAAAGGAGTCACTCCCAGATATTACACAGGGGTCACTCCCGGATAGTACACAAGGGTAACTCCCAGATAGTACACAGGGGTCACTCCCAGAAAGTACACAGAGGTCACTCGCGGATAGTACACAAGGGTTACTCCCGGAGAGTACACAGGGGTATCTCGCAGATAGTACACAGGGTTCACTCCCGAATATTACTGAGGGGTCAGTCCCCGATAGTACACAAGTTTCACTCCCAGATAGGACACAGGGGTCACTCACAGATAGGACACAGGGGTCTCTCCCGGACATTACACAGGGGTCACTCCCAGATAGTACACATTGGTCACTCCCAGAGAGTACACAGGGGTCACTCCCAGTTAGTACACAGGGGCCACTGCCAGAGAATACACAGGGGTCACTCAAAGATAGTACACAGGGGTCACTCCTGGATAGTAAGCAGCGGTCACTCCAGGATAGTACACAGGGGTCGCTCCCGGATATTACACAGCGGACACTCCCGGATAGTACATAGGGGTCACCCCCAGAAAGTATACAGGGGGCACTCCCAGAAAGTACACAGGGGTCACTCCCAGATAGTACACAGGGGTCATTCCCAGATAGTACACAGGTGTCACTCCCAGATATTACACAGGGGTCACTCCCAGATAGTAAACTGGGGTCACTCCCAGATAGTACCCAGGGGTCACTCCCGGATAGTACACGGCGTCACTCCCGGATAGTACACATGGGTCACTCCCAGAAATTACACAGGGGTCACTCCCAGATAGTACACAGGGGTCACTCGCAGATAGTACACAGGGGTCACTCCCAATTAGGACGCAGGGCTCACTCCCGGACATTACACAGGGGTCACTCCCAGATAGTACACATTGGTCACTCCCAGAGAGTACACAGGGGTCACTCCCAGAGAGTTCACAGGGGTCACTCCCAGAGAGTACACCGGGGTCACTCAAAGATATTACACAGGGGTCACTCCCGGATAGTACACAGCGGTCACTCCCGGATAGTACACAGGGGTCACTCCAGATAGTACACAGGGTACACTCCCAGAAAGTACACAGGGGTCACTCCCAGATATTACACAGGGGTCACTCCCGGATAGTACACAAGGGTTGCTCGCGGAGAGTACACAGAGGTCACTCCCGAATATTACTGAGGGGTCACTCCCAGATAGTACACAGGGGTCTCTCCCGGACATTACACAGAGGTCACTCCCAGATAGTACTCGTTGGTCACTCCCAAAGAGTACACAGGGGTCACTCCCAGATAGTACACAGGGGCCACTGCCAGAGAATACACAGGGGTCACTCAAAGATAGTACACAGGGGTCAATCCCGGATAGTACACAGCGGTCAATCCTGGATAGTACACAGGGGTCACTCCCAGAAAGTACACCGGGGTCACTCCCGGATAGTACACAGCGGTCACCCCCAGATATTATACAGGGGTCACTCCCAGAAAGTACACAGGGGTCACTCCCAGATAGTACACAGGGGTCACTCCCAGATATTACACAGGGGTCACTCCCAGATTGTACCCAGGGGTCACTCCCGGATAGTACATGGCGTCACTCCCGGATAGTACACAGGGGTCACTCCCAGAAATTACACAGGGGTCACTCCAGGATAGTACACAGGGGTCACTCCCAATTAGGACACAGGGGTCACTCCCGGACATTACACAGGGGTCACTCCCAGATAGTACACATTGGTCACTCCCAGAGAGTACACAGAGGTCACTCCAAGAGAGTACACAGGGGTCACTCCCAGAGAGTACAAAGGGGCCACTCCCAGAGAGTACACCGGGGTCACTCAAAGATATTACACAGGGGTCACTCCCGGATAGTACACAGCGGTCACTCCCGGATAGTACACAGGGGTCACTCCAGATAGTACACAGGGGTCACTCCCAGAAAGTACACAGGGGTCACTTCCAGATATTACACAGGGGTCACTCCCGGATAGTACACAAGGGTTACTTGCGGAGAGTACACAGAGGTCACTCCCGAATATTACTGAGCGGTCACTCCCAGATAGTACACAGGGGTCTCTCCCGGACATTACACAGGGGTCACTCCCAGATAGTACTCATTGGTCACTCCCAGAGAGTACACAGGGGTCACTCCCGGATATTACTGAGGGGTCACTCCCGGATATTACAGAGGGGTCACTCCCAGATAGTACACAGGGGACACTCACAGATAGTACACAGGGTTCACTGCCAGTTAGTACACAGGGGTCACTCCCGGACATAACACAGGGGTCTCTCCCGGATAGTACACAGGGGTCACTCCCGGACATAACACAGGGGTCACTCCCAGATAGTACACAGGGGTCACTCCAGGATAGTACACAGGGGTCACTCCAGGGTAGTACACCGGGGTCACTCCCAATTAGGACACGGGGTCACTCCCGGACATTACACAGGGGTCACTTCCAGATAGTACACATTGGTCACTCCCAGAGAGTACACAAGGGTCACTCCCAGATAGTACACAGGGGTCACTCCAGATAGTACACAGGGGTCACTCCCGGATATTACACAGCGGTCACTCCCTGATAGTACACAGGTGTCACTCCCGGCTAGTACACAGGGGTCACCCCCAGATAGTACACAGGGGTCACTTCCGGATAGTACACAGAGGTCACCCCCAGAAAGTACAAAGGAGTCGCTCCCAGATATTACACAGTGTCACTCCCGGATAGTACACAAGGGTCACTCCCAGATAGTACACAGGGGTCACTCCCAGAAAGTACACAGGGGTCACTCCCGGATAGTACACAAGGGTTACTCCCGGAGAGTTCACAGGGGTATCTCGCGGATAGTACACAGGGGTCACTCCCGAATATTACTGAGGGGTCAGTCCCAGATAGTACACAAGGTTCACTCCCAGATTGGACACAGAGGTCACTCACAGATAGTACACAGGGGTCTCTCCCGGACATTACACAGGGGTCACTCCCAGATAGTACACATTGGTCACTCCCAGAGAGTACACAGGGGTCACTCCCAGATAGTACACAGGGGCCACTGCCAGAGAATACACAGTGGTCACTCAAAGATAGCACACAGGGGTCACTCCCGGATAGTACACAGCGGTCACTCCTGGATAGTACACAGGGGTCACTCCCAGATAGTACACAGGGGTCACTCCCGGATATTACACAGCGGTCACTCCCAGATAGTACACAGGGGTCACCCCCAGAAAGTATACAGGGGTCACTCCCAGAAAGTACACAGGGGTCACTCCCAGATAGTACACAGGAGTCACTCCCAGATAGTACACAGGGGTCACTCCCAGATATTACACAGGGGTCACTCCCAGGAAGTACACAGGGGTCACTCCCAGATAGTACACAGGGGTCACTCCCAGATAGTACCCAGGGGACACTCCCGGATAGTACACGGCGTCACTCCCAGATAGCACACAGGAGTCACTCCCAGATAGTACACAGGGGTCACTCCCAGATAGTACACAGGGGTCACTCCCAGATATTACACAGGGGTCACTCCCAGGAAGTACACAGGGGTCACTTCCTGATAGTACACAGGGGTCACTCCCAGATAGTACACAGGGGTCACTCCCAGATAGTAAACAGGGGTCAGATCCAGATAGTACACAGGGGTCAGTCCCAGATAGTACAGGGGTCGCTCCCGGATATTACACAGGGGTCACTCCCGGATAGTACTGAGGGGTCACTCCCAGATAGTACACGGGGTCACTCCCGGATAGTACTGAGGGGTCACTCCCGGATAGTACTGAGGGCTCATTCCCGGATAGTACACAGGGGTCACTCCCCGATATTACTGAGGGGTCACTCCCGGATAGTACACAGGGGTCACTCCAGGATATTACACAGGGGTCACTCCCGTATAGTACACAGGGGTCACTGCCAGATAGTACACAGGGGTCACTCCAGGATAGTACACAGGGGTCACTCCAGGGTAGTACACCGGGGTCACTCCCAATTAGGACACGGGGTCACTGCCGGACATTACACAGGGGTCACTCCCAGATAGTACACATTGGTCACTCCCAGAGAGTACACAAGGGTCACTCCCAGATAGTACACAGGGGTCACTCAAAGATACTACACAGGGGTCACTCCCGGATAGTACACAGAGGTCACTCCCAGATAGTACACAGGGGTCACTCCAGATAGTACACAGGGCTCACTCCCGGATATTACACAGCGGTCACTCCCTGATAGTACACAGGTGTCACTCCCGGATAGTACACAGGGGTCACCCCCAGATAGTACACAGGGGTCACTTCCGGATAGTACACAGGGGTCACCCCCAGAAAGTACAAAGGAGTCACTCCCAGATATTACACAGGGGTCACTCCCGGATAGTACACAAGGGTAACTCCCAGATAGTACCCAGGGGTCACTCCCGGATAGTACACGGCGTCACTCCCGGATAGTACACATGGGTCACTCCCAGAAATTACACAGGGGTCACTCCAGGATAGTACACAGGGGTCACTCGCAGATAGTACACAGGGGTCACTCCCAATTAGGACACAGGGGTCACTCCCGGACATTACACAGGGGTCACTCCCAGATAGTACACATTGGTCACTCCCAGAGAGTACACAGGGGTCACTCCCAGAGAGTACACACGGGTCACTCCCAGAGAGTACACAGGGGCCACTCCCAGAGAGTACACCGGGGTCACACAAAGATATTACACAGGGCTCACACCCGGATAGTACACAGCGGTCTTTCCCGGAGAGTGCACAGGGGTCACTCCAGATAGTACACAGGGGTCACTCCAGATAGTACACAGGGGTCACTCCCAGAAAGTACACAGGGTCACTCCCAGATATTACACAGGGGTCACTCCCGGATAGTACACAAGGGTTACTCGCGGAGAGTACACAGAGGTCACTCCCGAATATTACTGAGGGGTCACTCCCAGATAGTACACAGGGGTCTCTCCCGGACATTACACAGAGGTCACTCCCAGATAGTACTCATTGGTCACTCCCAAAGAGTACACAGGGGTCACTCCCAGATAGTACACAGCGGTCAATCCTGGATAGTACACAGGGGTCACTCCCAGAAAGTACACCGGGGTCACTCCCGGATAGTACACAGCGGTCACCCCCAGATATTATACAGGGGTCACTCCCAGAAAGTACACAGGGGTCACTCCCAGATAGTACACAGGGGTCACTCCCAGATATTACACAGGGGTCACTCCCAGATTGTACCCAGGGGTCACTCCCGGATAGTACACGGCGTCACTCCCGGATAGTACACAGGGGTCACTCCCAGAAATTACACAGGGTTCACTCCAGGATAGTACACAGGGGTCACTCCCAATTAGGACACAGGGGTCACTCCCGGACATTACACAGGGGTCACTCCCAGATAGTACACATTGGTCACTCCCAGAGAGTACACAGAGGTCACTCCCAGAGAGTACACAGGGGTCACTCCCGGATAGTACACAGCGGTCACTCCCGGATAGTACACAGGGGTCACTCCAGATAGTACACAGGGGTCACTCCCAGAAAGTACACAGGGGTCACTCCCAGATATTACACAGGGGTCACTCCCGGATAGTACACAAGGGTTACTTGCGGAGAGTACACAGAGGTCATTCCCGAATATTACTGAGCGGTCACTCCCAGATAGTACACAGGGGTCTCTCCCGGACATTACACAGGGGTCACTCCCAGATAGTACTCATTGGTCACTCCCAGAGAGTACACAGGGGTCACTCCCGGATATTACTGAGGGGTCACTCCCGGATAGTACACAGGGGTCACTCCCAGATAGTACACAGGGGACACTCACAGATAGTACACAGGGTTCACTGCCAGTTAGTACACAGGGGTCACTCCCGGACATAACACAGGGGTCACTCCCGGATAGTACACAGTGGTCACTCCCGGTCATAACACAGGGGTCACTCCCAGATAGTACACAGGGGTCACTCCAGGATAGTACACAGGGGTCACTCCAGGGTAGTACACCGGGGTCACTCCCAGTTAGGACACGCGGTCACTCCCGGACATTACACAGGGGTCACTTCCAGATAGTACACATTGGTCACTCCCAGAGAGTACACAAGGGTCACTCCCAGATAGTACACAGGGGTCACTCCCAGATAGTACACAGGGGTCACTCCCAGATATTACACAGGGGTCACTCCCAGATTGTACCCAGGGGTCACTCCCGGATAGTACACGGCGTCACTCCCGGATAGTACACAGGGGTCACTCCCAGAAATTACACAGGGTTCACTCCAGGATAGTACACAGGGGTCACTCCCAATTAGGACACAGGGGTCACTCCCGGACATTACACAGGGGTCACTCCCAGATAGTACACATTGGTCACTCCCAGAGAGTACACAGAGGTCACTCCCAGAGAGTACACAGGGGTCACTCCCGGATAGTACACAGCGGTCACTCCCGGATAGTACACAGGGGTCACTCCAGATAGTACACAGGGGTCACTCCCAGAAAGTACACAGGGGTCACTCCCAGATATTACACAGGGGTCACTCCCGGATAGTACACAAGGGTTACTTGTGGAGAGTACACAGAGGTCATTCCCGAATATTACTGAGCGGTCACTCCCAGATAGTACACAGGGGTCTCTCCCGGACATTACACAGGGGTCACTCCCAGATAGTACTCATTGGTCACTCCCAAAGAGTACACAGGGGTCACTCCCAGATAGTACACAGCGGTCAATCCTGGATAGTACACAGGGGTCACTCCCAGAAAGTACACCGGGGTCACTCCCGGATAGTACACAGCGGTCACCCCCAGATATTATACAGGGGTCACTCCCAGAAAGTACACAGGGGTCACTCCCAGATAGTACACAGGGGTCACTCCCAGATATTACACAGGGGTCACTCCCAGATTGTACCCAGGGGTCACTCCCGGATAGTACACGGCGTCACTCCCGGATAGTACACAGGGGTCACTCCCAGAAATTACACAGGGTTCACTCCAGGATAGTACACAGGGGTCACTCCCAATTAGGACACAGGGGTCACTCCCGGACATTACACAGGGGTCACTCCCAGATAGTACACATTGGTCACTCCCAGAGAGTACACAGAGGTCACTCCCAGAGAGTACACAGGGGTCACTCCCGGATAGTACACAGCGGTCACTCCCGGATAGTACACAGGGGTCACTCCAGATAGTACACAGGGGTCACTCCCAGAAAGTACACAGGGGTCACTCCCAGATATTACACAGGGGTCACTCCCGGATAGTACACAAGGGTTACTTGCGGAGAGTACACAGAGGTCATTCCCGAATATTACTGAGCGGTCACTCCCAGATAGTACACAGGGGTCTCTCCCGGACATTACACAGGGGTCACTCCCAGATAGTACTCATTGGTCACTCCCAGAGAGTACACAGGGGTCACTCCCGGATATTACTGAGGGGTCACTCCCGGATAGTACACAGGGGTCACTCCCAGATAGTACACAGGGGACACTCACAGATAGTACACAGGGTTCACTGCCAGTTAGTACACAGGGGTCACTCCCGGACATAACACAGGGGTCACTCCCGGATAGTACACAGTGGTCACTCCCGGTCATAACACAGGGGTCACTCCCAGATAGTACACAGGGGTCACTCCAGGATAGTACACAGGGGTCACTCCAGGGTAGTACACCGGGGTCACTCCCAGTTAGGACACGCGGTCACTCCCGGACATTACACAGGGGTCACTTCCAGATAGTACACATTGGTCACTCCCAGAGAGTACACAAGGGTCACTCCCAGATAGTACACAGGGGTCACTCCCAGATAGTACACAGGGGTCACTCCCAGATATTACACAGGGGTCACTCCCAGATTGTACCCAGGGGTCACTCCCGGATAGTACACGGCGTCACTCCCGGATAGTACACAGGGGTCACTCCCAGAAATTACACAGGGTTCACTCCAGGATAGTACACAGGGGTCACTCCCAATTAGGACACAGGGGTCACTCCCGGACATTACACAGGGGTCACTCCCAGATAGTACACATTGGTCACTCCCAGAGAGTACACAGAGGTCACTCCCAGAGAGTACACAGGGGTCACTCCCGGATAGTACACAGCGGTCACTCCCGGATAGTACACAGGGGTCACTCCAGATAGTACACAGGGGTCACTCCCAGAAAGTACACAGGGGTCACTCCCAGATATTACACAGGGGTCACTCCCGGATAGTACACAAGGGTTACTTGTGGAGAGTACACAGAGGTCATTCCCGAATATTACTGAGCGGTCACTCCCAGATAGTACACAGGGGTCTCTCCCGGACATTACACAGGGGTCACTCCCAGATAGTACTCATTGGTCACTCCCAGAGAGTACACAGGGGTCACTCCCGGATATTACTGAGGGGTCACTCCCGGATAGTACACAGGGGTCACTCCCAGATAGTACACAGGGGACACTCACAGATAGTACACAGGGTTCACTGCCAGTTAGTACACAGGGGTCACTCCCGGACATAACACAGGGGTCACTCCCGGATAGTACACAGTGGTCACTCCCGGTCATAACACAGGGGTCACTCCCAGATAGTACACAGGGGTCACTCCAGGATAGTACACAGGGGTCACTCCAGGGTAGTACACCGGGGTCACTCCCAGTTAGGACACGCGGTCACTCCCGGACATTACACAGGGGTCACTTCCAGATAGTACACATTGGTCACTCCCAGAGAGTACACAAGGGTCACTCCCAGATAGTACACAGGGGTCACTCCAGATAGTACACAGGGGTCACTCCCGGATATTACACAGCGGTCACTCCCTGATAGTACACAGGTGTCACTCTCGGATAGTACACATAGGTCACCCCCAGATAGTACACATTGGTCATTCCCAGAGAGTACACAGGGGTCACTCCCAGAGAGTACACACGGGTCACTCCCAGAGAGTACACAGGGGCCACTCCCAGAGAGTACACAGGGGTCACTCAAAGATAGTACACATTGGTCACTCCCAGAGAGTACACAGAGGTCACTCCCAGAGAGTACACAGGGGTCACTCCCGGATAGTACACAGCGGTCACTCCCGGATAGTACACAGGGGTCACTCCAGATAGTACACAGGGGTCACTCCCAGAAAGTACACAGGGGTCACTCCCAGATATTACACAGGGGTCACTCCCGGATAGTACACAAGGGTTACTTGCGGAGAGTACACAGAGGTCACTCCCGAATATTACTGAGCGGTCACTCCCAGATAGTACACAGGGGTCTCTCCCGGACATTACACAGGGGTCACTCCCAGATAGTACTCATTGGTCACTCCCAGAGAGTACACAGGGGTCACTCCCGGATATTACTGAGGGGTCACTCCCGGATATTACTGAGGGGTCACTCCCAGATAGTACACAGGGGACACTCACAGATAGTACACAGGGTTCACTGCCAGTTAGTACACAGGGGTCACTCCCGGACATAACACAGGGGTCACTCCCAGAGAGTACACACGGGTCACTCCCAGAGAGAACACAGGGGCCACTCCCAGAGAGTACACAGGGGTCACTCAAAGATATTACACAGGGGTCACTCCCGGATATTACACAGCGGTCTTTCCCGGATAGTACACAGGGGTCACTCCAGATAGTACACAGGGGTCACTCCCAGAAAGTACACAGGGGTCACTCCCAGATATTACACAGAGGTCACTCCCAGATAGTACACAGGGGTCACTCCAGATAGTACACAGGGCTCACTCCCGGATATTACACAGCGGTCACTCCCTGATAGTACACAGGTGTCACTCCCGGATAGTACACAGGGGTCACCCCCAGATAGTACACAGGGGTCACTTCCGGATAGTACACAGGGGTCACCCCCAGAAAGTACAAAGGAGTCACTCCCAGATATTACACAGGGGTCACTCCCGGATAGTACACAAGGGTAACTCCCAGATAGTACCCAGGGGTCACTCCCGGATAGTACACGGCGTCACTCCCGGATAGTACACATGGGTCACTCCCAGAAATTACACAGGGGTCACTCCAGGATAGTACACAGGGGTCACTCGCAGATAGTACACAGGGGTCACTCCCAATTAGGACACAGGGGTCACTCCCGGACATTACACAGGGGTCACTCCCAGATAGTACACATTGGTCACTCCCAGAGAGTACACAGGGGTCACTCCCAGAGAGTACACACGGGTCACTCCCAGAGAGTACACAGGGGCCACTCCCAGAGAGTACACCGGGGTCACTCAAAGATATTACACAGGGCTCACACCCGGATAGTACACAGCGGTCTTTCCCGGAGAGTGCACAGGGGTCACTCCAGATAGTACACAGGGGTCACTCCAGATAGTACACAGGGGTCACTCCCAGAAAGTACACAGGGTCACTCCCAGATATTACACAGGGGTCACTCCCGGATAGTACACAAGGGTTACTCGCGGAGAGTACACAGAGGTCACTCCCGAATATTACTGAGGGGTCACTCCCAGATAGTACACAGGGGTCTCTCCCGGACATTACACAGAGGTCACTCCCAGATAGTACTCATTGGTCACTCCCAAAGAGTACACAGGGGTCACTCCCAGATAGTACACAGCGGTCAATCCTGGATAGTACACAGGGGTCACTCCCAGAAAGTACACCGGGGTCACTCCCGGATAGTACACAGCGGTCACCCCCAGATATTATACAGGGGTCACTCCCAGAAAGTACACAGTGGTCACTCCCAGATAGTACACAGGGGTCACTCCCAGATATTACACAGGGGTCACTCCCAGATTGTACCCAGGGGTCACTCCCGGATAGTACACGGCGTCACTCCCGGATAGTACACAGGGGTCACTCCCAGAAATTACACAGGGTTCACTCCAGGATAGTACACAGGGGTCACTCCCAATTAGGACACAGGGGTCACTCCCGGACATTACACAGGGGTCACTCCCAGATAGTACACATTGGTCACTCCCAGAGAGTACACAGAGGTCACTCCCAGAGAGTACACAGGGGTCACTCCCGGATAGTACACAGCGGTCACTCCCGGATAGTACACAGGGGTCACTCCAGATAGTACACAGGGGTCACTCCCAGAAAGTACACAGGGGTCACTCCCAGATATTACACAGGGGTCACTCCCGGATAGTACACAAGGGTTACTTGCGGAGAGTACACAGAGGTCACTCCCGAATATTACTGAGCGGTCACTCCCAGATAGTACACAGGGGTCTCTCCCGGACATTACACAGGGGTCACTCCCAGATAGTACTCATTGGTCACTCCCAGAGAGTACACAGGGGTCACTCCCGGATATTACTGAGGGGTCACTGCCGGATATTACTGAGGGGTCACTCCCAGATAGTACACAGGGGACACTCACAGATAGTACACAGGGTTCACTGCCAGTTAGTACACAGTGGTCACTCCCGGACATAACACAGGGGTCACTCCCGGATAGTACACAGTGGTCACTCCCGGACATAACACAGGGGTCACTCCCAGATAGTACACAGGGGTCACTCCAGGATAGTACACAGGGGTCACTCCAGGGTAGTACACCGGGGTCACTCCCAGTTAGGACACGCGGTCACTCCCGGACATTACACAGGGGTCACTTCCAGATAGTACACATTGGTCACTCCCAGAGAGTACACAAGGGTCACTCCCAGATAGTACACAGGGGTCACTCCAGATAGTACACAGGGGTCACTCCCGGATATTACACAGCGGTCACTCCCTGATTGTACACAGGTGTCACTCTCGGATAGTACACAGGGGTCACCCCCAGATAGTACACAGGGGTCATTCCCAGAGAGTACACAGGGGTCACTCCCAGAGAGTACACACGGGTCACTCCCAGAGAGTACACAGGGGCCACTCCCAGAGAGTACACAGGGGTCACTCAAAGATATTACACAGGGGTCACTCCCGGATATTACACAGCGGTCTTTCCCGGATAGTACACAGGGGTCACTCCCAGATAGTACACAGGGGTCACTCCAGATATTACACAGGGGTCACTCCCAGAAAGTACACAGGGGTCACTCCCAGATATTACACAGGGGTCACTCCCGGATAGTACACAGGGGTCACTCCCAGAAAGTACACAGGGGTCACTCCCAGATATTACACAGGGGTCACTCCAGATAGTACACAGGGGTCACTCCCAGAAAGTACACAGGGGTCACTCCCAGATATTACACAGGGGTCACTCCCGGATAGTACACAAGGGTTACTCGCGGAGAGTACACAGAGGTCACTCCCGAATATTACTGAGGGGTCACTCCCAGATAGTACACAGGGGTCTCTCCCGGACATTACACAGGGGTCACTCCCAGATAGTACTCATTGGTCACTCCCAGTGAGTATACAGGGGTCACTCCCAGATAGTACACAGGGGTCACTCCCAGATAGTACACAGGGGTCTCTCCCGGATATTACACAGGGGTCACTCCCAGATAGTACTCATTGGTCACTCCCAAAGAGTACACAGGGGTCACTCCCAGATAGTACACAGCGGTCAATCCTGGATAGTACACAGGGGTCACTCCCAGGATGTACACCGGGGTCACTCCCGGATAGTACACAGCGGTCACCCCCAGATATTATACAGGGGTCACTCCCAGAAAGTACACAGGGGTCACTCCCAGATCGTACACAGGGGTCACTCCCAGATATTACACAGGGGTCACTCCCAGATTGTACCCAGGGGTCACTCCCGGATAGTACACGGCCTCACTCCCGGATAGTACACAGGGGTCACTCCCAGAAATTACACAGGGGTCACTCCAGGATAGTACACAGGGGTCACTCCCAATTAGGACACAGGGGTCACTCCCCCACATTACACAGGGGCCACTCCCAGATAGTACACAGAGGTCACTCCCAGAGAGTACACAGGGGTCACTCCCAGAGAGTACAAAGGGGCCAATCCCAGAGAGTACACAGGGGTCACTCCCAGAAAGTACACAGGGGTCACTCCCAGATATTACACAGGGGTCACTCCCGGATAGTACACAAGGGTTACTTGCAGAGAGTACACAGGGGTCACTCCCGAATATTACTGAGCAGTCACTCCCAGATAGTACACAGGGGTCTCTCCCGGACATTACACAGGGGTCACTCCCAGATAGTACTCATTGGTCACTCCCAGAGAGTACACAGGGGTCACTCCCGGATATTACTGAGGGGTCACCCCCGGATATTACTGAGGGGTCACTCCCAGATAGTACACAGGGGACACTCACAGATAGTACACAGGGTTCACTGCCAGTTAGTACACAGGGGTCACTCCCGGACATAACACAGGGGTCACTCCCGGATAGTACACAGGGGTCACTCCCGGAAATAACACAGGGGTCACTCCCAGATAGTACACAGGGGTCACTCCAGGATAGTACACAGGGGTCACTCCAGGGTAGTACACCGGGGTCACTCCCAATTAGGACACGGGGTCACTTCCGGACATTACACAGGGGTCACTTCCAGATAGTACACATTGGTCACTCCCAGAGAGTACACAAGGGTCACTCCCAGATAGTACACAGGGGTCACTCCAGATAGTACACAGGGGTCACTCCCGGATATTACACAGCGGTCACTCCCTGATAGTACACAGGTGTCACTCCCGGCTAGTACACAGGGGTCACCCCCAGATAGTACACAGGGGTCACTTCCGGATAGTACACAGGGGTCACCCCCAGAAAGTACAAAGGAGTCGCTCCCAGATATTACTCAGTGTCACTCCCGGATAGTACACAAGGGTCACTCCCAGATAGTACACAGGGGTCACTCCCAGAAAGTACACAGGGGTCACTCCCGGATAGTACACAAGGTTACTCCCGGAGAGTTCACAGGGGTATCTCGCGGATAGTACACAGGGGTCACTCCCGAATATTACTGAGGGGTCAGTCCCAGATAGTATCCAAGGTTCACTCCCAGATTGGACACAGGGGTCACTCACAGATAGTACACAGGGGTCTCTCCCGGACATTACACAGGGGTCACTCCCAGATAGTACACATTGGCCACTCCCAGAGAGTACACAGGGGTCACTCCCAGATAGTACACAGGGGCCACTGACAGAGAATACACAGGGTTCACTCAAAGATAGCACACAGGGGTCACTCCCGGATAGTACACAGCGGTCACTCCTGGATAGTACACAGGGGTCACTCCCAGATAGTACACAGGGGTCACTCCCGGATATTAAACAGCGGTCACTCCCGGATATTACACAGCGGTCACTCCCGTATAGTACACAGGGGTCACCCCCAGAAAGTATACAGGGGTCACTCCCAGAAAGTACACAGGGGTCACTTCCCGATAGTACACAGGAGTCACTCCCAGATTGTACACAGGGGTCACTCCCAGATATTACACAGGGGTCACTCCCAGGTAGTACACAGGGGTCACTCCCAGATAGTACACATTGGTCACCCCCAGAGAGTACACAAGGGTCACTCCCAGATAGTACACAGGGGTCACTCAAAGATAGTACACAGGGGTCACTCCCGGATAGTACACGGCGTCACTCCCGGATAGTACACAGGGGTCACTCCCAGAAATTACACAGGGGTCACTCCAGGATAGTACACAGGGGTCACCCCCAGATATTACACAGGGTCACCCCCAAATAGTACAAAGGGGTCAATCCCAGCAAAGGGGTCAATCCCAGATAGTACACAGGGGTCACTCCCAGAGAGTACACAGGGGTCACTTCCAGATAGTACACAGGGGTCACTACCGGACATAACACAGGTGTCACTCCCGGAGAGTACACAGGGGTCACTCCCAGATAGTAAACAGGGGTCACTCCCAGATAGAACACAGGGGTCACTCCCTGATATTACAAAGGGGTCACTCCCAGATAATACACATGGGCCACTACCGAGTATTACACAGGGGTCACTCCAGGATAGTAAACAGGGGTCACTCCAGGATAGTACACCGGGGTCACTCCCAATTAGGACACGGGGTCACTCCCGGACATTACACAGGGGTCATTCCCAGATAGTACACATTGGTCACCCCCAGAGAGTACACAAGGGTCACTCCCAGATAGTACACAGGGGTCACTCAAAGATAGTACACAGGGGTCACTCCCGGATAGTACACGGCGTCACTCCCGGATAGTACACAGGGGTCACTCCCAGAAATTACACAGGGGTCACTCCAGGATAGTACACAGGGGTCACCCCCAGATATTACACAGGGGTCACCCCCAAATAGTACAAAGTGGTCAATCCCAGCAAAGGGGTCAATCCCAGATAGTACACAGGGGTCACTCCCAGAGAGTACACAGGGGTCACTTCCAGATAGTACACAGGGGTCACTCCCAGATAGTACACAGGGGTCACTCCCAGATAGTACACAGGGGTCACTACCGAATATTACACAGGGGTCACTCCCGGAGAGTACACAGGGGTCACTCCCGGATAGTGCACAGGGGTCACTCCCGGAGAGTACACAGGGGTCACTTCCAGATAGTACACAGGGGTCACTCCCAGATAGTACACAGGCGTCACTCTCTGATATTACAAAGGGGTCACTCCCAGATAGTACACAGGGGTCACTCCCGTATAGTACACAGGGGTCAGTCCCAGATAGTACACATGGGTCACTCCCAGATAGTAAACAGGGGTCACTCCCAGATAGAACACACGGGTCACTCCCTGATATTACAAAGGGGTCACTCCCAGATAGTACACAGGGGTCACTGCCAGTTAATACACAGGGGTCACTCCCGGACATAACACAGGGGTCACTCCCGGATAGTACACAGGGGTCACTCCCAGATAGTACACAGGGGTCACTCCCAGATAGTACACAGGGGTCACTCCCAGATAGTACAAAGGGGTTAATCCCAGCAAAGGGGTCACTCCCAGATAGTACACAGGGGTAACTCCCAGCTTGTGCACAGGGGTCACTCCCAGAGAGTACACAGGGGTCACTCCCAGAGAGTACACAGGGGTCACTCCCTGATATTACGGAGGGGTCACTCCCAGAGAGTACACGGGTCACTTCCAGATAGTACACAGGGGTCACTCCCAGATAGTACACAGGGGTCACTCCCAGATAGTACACAGGGGTCACTCCCTGATATTACAAAGGGGTCACTCCCAGATAGTAAACAGGGGTCAGATCCAGATAGTACACAGAGGTCAGTCCCAGATATTACACAGGGGTCACTCCCAGATAGTACACGGGGTCACTCCCGGATATTACTGAGGGGTCACACCCGGATAGTACTGAGGGGTCACTCCCGGATAGTACACAAGGGTCACTCCCGGATATTACTGAGGGGTCACTCCCGGATAGTACACAGGAGTCACTCCAGGACATTACTGAAGGGTCACTCCAGGATATTACTGATGGGTCACTCACATATATTACTGAGGGGTCACTCCTGGATAGTACACAGGGGTCACTCCCGGATATTACTGAGGGGTCACTCCCGGATATTACTGAGGGGTCACTCCCAGATAGTACACAGGGGTCACTCACAGATAGTACACAGGGGTCACTGCCAGTTAGTACACAGGGGTCACTACCGGACATAACACAGGTGTCACTCCCGGATAGTACACAGGGGTCACTCCCAGATAGTAAACAGGGGTCACTCCCAGATAGAACACAGGGGTCACTCCCTGATATTACACAGGGGTCACTCCCAGGTAGTACACAGGGGTCACTCCCAGATAGTACACAGGGGTCACTCCCAGATAGTACCCAGGGGACACTCCCGGATAGTACACGGCGTCACTCCCGGATAGTACACATGGGTCACTCCCAGAAATTACACAGGAATCACTCCAGGATAGTACACAGGGGTCACTCGCATATAGTACACAGGGGTCACTCCCAATTAGGACACAGGGGTCACTCCCGGACATTACACGGGGGTCACTCCCAGATAGTACACATTGGTCACTCCCAGAGAGTACACAGGGGTCACTCCCAGAGAGTACACAGGGGTCACTCCCAGAGAGTACACAGGGGCCACTCCCAGAGAGTACACCGGGGTCACTCAAAGATATTACACAGGGGTCACTCCCGGATAGTGCACAGCGGTCACTCCCGGATAGTACACAGGGGTCACTCCAGATAGTACGCAGGGGTCACTCCCAGAAAGTACACAGGGGTCACTCCCAGATTATACACAGAGGTCACTCCCGGATAGTACACAAGGGTTACTCGGGGAGAGTACACAGCGGTCACTTCCGAATATTACTGAGGGGTCACTCACAGATAGTACACAGGGGTCTCTCCCGGAAATTACACAGGGGTCACTCCCAGATAGTACTCATTGGTCACTCCCAGAGAGGACACAGGGGTCACTCCCAGATAGTACACAGGGGCCACTGCCAGAGAATACACAGGGGTCACTCAAAGATAGTACACAGGGGTCACTCCCAGATAGTACACAGCGGTCACTCCTGGATAGTACACAGGGGTCACTCCCAGAAAGTACACAGGGGTCACTCCCGGATAGTACACAGGGGTCACTCCCGGATAGTACACAGGGGTCACCCCCAGATATTATACAGGGGTCACTCCCAGAAAGTACACAGGGGTCACTCCCAGATAGTACACAGGGGTCACTCCCAGATAGTACACAGGGGTCACTCCCAGACAGTACACAGGGGTCACTCCCAGATAGTACCCAGGGGTCACTCCCGGATAGTAGACGGCGTCACTCCCGGATAGTACACAGGGGTCACTCCAGGATAGTACACAGGGGTCACTCACAATTAGGACACAGGGCTCACTCCCGGACATTACACAGGGGTCACTCCCAGATAGTACACATTGGTCACTGCCAGAGAGTACACAGAGGTCACTCCCAGAGAGTACACAGGGGTCACTCCCAGAGTGTACACAGGGGCCACTCCCAGAGAGTACACCGGGGTCACTCAAAGATATTACACAGGGGTCACTCCCGGATAGTACACAGCGGTCACTCCCGGATAGTACACAGGGGTCACTCCAGATAGTACACAGGGGTCACTCCCAGAAAGTACACAGGGGTCACTCCCAGATATTACACTGGGGTCACTCCCGGATAGTACACAAGGGTTACTCGCGGAGAGTACACAGAGTTCACTCCCGAATATTACTGAGCGGTCACTCCCAGATAGTACACAGGGGTCTCTCCCGAACATTACACAGGGGTCACTCCCAGATAGTACTCATTGGTCACACCCAGAGAGTACACAGGGGTTACTCCCGGATATTACTGAGGGGTCACTCCCGGATATTACTGAGGGGTCACTCCCAGATAGTACACAGGGGACACTCACAGATAGTACACAGGGGTCACTACCGGACATAACACAGGTGTCACTCCCGGAGAGTACACAGGGGTCACTCCCAGATAGTAAACAGGGGTCACTCCCAGATAGAACACAGAGGTCACTCCCTGATATTACAAAGGGGTCACTCCCAGATAGTACACATGGGCCACTACCGAGTATTACACAGGGGTCACTCCAGGATTTTACACAGGGGTCACTCCAGGATAGTACACCGGGGTCACTCCCAATTAGGACACGGGGTCACCCCCGGACATTACACAGGGGTCATTCCCAGATAGTACACATTGGTCACCCCCAGAGAGTACACAAGGGTCACTCCCAGATAGTACACAGGGGTCACTCAAAGATAGTACACAGGGGTCACTCCCGGATAGTACACGGCGTCACTCCCTGATAGTACACAGGGGTCACTCCCAGAAATTACACAGGGGTCACTCCAGGATAGTACACAGGGGTGACCCCCAGATATTACACAGGGGTCACCCCCAAATAGTACAAAGGGGTCAATCCCAGCAAAGGGGTCAATCCCAGATAGTACACAGGGGTCACTCCCAGAGAGTACACAGGGGTCACTTCCAGATAGTACACAGGGGTCACTCCCAGATAGTACACAGGGGTCACTCCCAGATAGTACACAGGGGTCACTACCGAATATTACACAGGGGTCACTCCCGGAGAGTACACAGGGGTCACTCCCGGATAGTGCACAGGGGTCACTCCCGGAGAGTACACAGGGGTCACTTCCAGATAGTACACAGGGGTCACTCCCAGATAGTACACAGGCGTCACTCTCTGATTTTACAAAGGGGTCACTCCCAGATAGTACACAGGGGTCACTCCCGGATAGTACACAGGGGTCAGTCCCAGATAGTACACAGGGGTCACTCCCAGATAGAACACACGGGTCACTCCCTGATATTACAAAGGGGTCACTCCCAGATAGTACACAGGGGTCACTCCCGGACATAACACAGGGGTCACTCCCGGATAGTACACAGGGGTCACTCCCAGATAGTACACAGGGGTCACTCCCAGATAGTACACAGGGGTCACTCCCAGATAGTACAAAGGGGTCAATCCCAGCAAAGGGGTCACTCCCTGATAGTACACAGGGGTAACTCCCAGCTTGTGCACAGGGGTCACTCCCAGAGAGTACACAGGGGTCACTCCCAGATAGTACACAGGGGTCACTCCTAGATAGTACACAGGGGTCACTCCCAGATAGTACACAGGGGTCACTCCCTGATATTACAAAGGGGTCACTCCCAGATAGTAAACAGGGGTCAGATCCAGATAGTACACAGAGGTCAGTCCCAGATATTACACAGGGGTCACTCCCAGATAGTACACGGGGTCACTCCCGGATATTACTGAGGGGTCACACCCGGATAGTACTGAGGGGTCACTCCCGGATAGTACACAGGGGTCACTCCCGGATATTACTGAGGGGTCACACCCGGATAGTACTGAGGGGTCACTCCCGGATAGTACACAGGGGTCACTCCCGGATATTACTGAGGGGTCACTCCCGGATAGTACACAGGAGTCACTCCAGGATATTACTGAAGGGTCACTCCAGGATATTACTGATGGGTCACTCACATATATTACTGAGGGGTCTCTCCTGGATAGTACACAGGGGTCACTCCCGGATATTACTGAGGGGTCACTCCCGGATATTACTGAGGGGTCACTCCCAGAAAGTACACAGGGGTCACTCACAGATAGTACACAGGGGTCACTGCCAGTTGGTACACAGGGGTCACTACCGGACATAACACAGGTGTCACTCCCGGATAGTACACAGGGGTCACTCCCAGATAGTAACCAGGGGTCACTCCCAGATAGAACACAGGGGTCACTCCCTGATATTACAAAGGGGTCACTCCCAGATAGTACACAGGGGCCACTCCCGAATATTACACAGGGGTCACTCCCGGAGAGTACACAGGGGTCACCCCCAAATGGTACAAAGTGGTCAATCCCAGCAAAGGGGTCAATCCCAGATAGTACACAGGGGTAACTCCCAGCTTGTGCACAGGGGTCACTCCCAGAGAGTACACAGCGGTCACTCCCAGAGAGTACACAGGGGTCACTCCCAGATAGTACACAGGGGTCACTCCCGGACATAACACAGGGGTCACTCCCGGATAGTACACAGGGGTCACTCCCAGATAGTACACAGTGGGCACTCCCAGATAGTAAACTGGGGTCAGATCCAGATAGTACACAGGGGTCAGTCCCAGATAGTACACAGGGGTCAGTCCCAGATAGTACAGGGGTCGCTCCCGGATATTACACAGGGGTCACTCCCGGATAGTACTGAGGGGTCACTCCCAGATAGTACACGGGGTCACTCCCGGATATTACTGAGGGGTCACTCCCGGATCGTACTGAGGGTTCACGCCCGGATAGTACACAGGGGTCACTCCCGGATATTACTGAGGGGTCACTCCCGGATAGTACACAGGGGTCACTCCAGGATATTACTGAAGGGTCACTCCAGGATATTACTGAGGGGTCACTCACAGATATTACTGAGGGGTCACTCCCGGATCGTACACAGGGGTCAGTCCCAGACAGTACACAGGGGTCACTCCCGGATATTACTGAGGGGTCACTCCCGGATATTACTGAGGGGTCACTCCCAGATAGTACACAGCGGTAACTCACAGATAGTACACAGGGGTCACTGCCAGTTAGTACACAGGGGTCACTCCCGGACATAACACAGGGGTCACTCACGGATAGTACACAGGGGTCACTCCGGATAGTACACAGGGGTCACTCCCAGATAGTACACAGGGGTCACTCCCAGATAGTACACAGGGGTCACTCCCGGATAGTACACAGGGGTCACTCCCGGATAGTACACAGGGGTCACTCCCAGATAGTACACAGGGGCCACCCCTAAATAGTTCAAAGGGGTCACTCCCTGATAGTACACCGGGGTCACTCCCAGATATGACTGAGGGGTCACTCCCGGATCGTACACAGGGGTCAGTCCCAGACAGTACACAGGGGTCACTCCCGGATAGTACAGAGGGGTCAGTCCCAGATAGTACACAGGGGTCACTCCCAGATAGTACACAGGGGTCACTCCCAGATAGTACACAGGGGTCACTCCCAGATAATACACTGGGGTCACTCTCAGATAGTACACTGGGTTCACTCCCAGAGAGTACACAGGGGTCACACCAGGATATTATACAGGGGTCCCTCCCGGATAGTACGCAGGGGTCACTCCCAGATAGTACAGAGGGGTCACTCCCGGATATAACACAGGGGTCACTCCCGGATAGTACACAGGGGTCACTCCCAGATAGTACACAGGGGTCACCCCAGGATAGTACACAGGGGTCACTCCCAGATAGTATACCGGGGTCACTCCCAATTAGGACACAGGGGTCACTCCCGGACATTACACAGGGGTCACTCCCGTATAGTACACAGGGTTCACTCCCAGATAGTACACAGGGGTCACTCCAGGATAGTATACAGGGGTCACTCCAGGGTAGTACACCGGGGTCACTCCTAATTAGGACACGGGGTCACTCCCGGACATTACACAGGGGTCACTCCCAGATAGTACACATTGGTCACTCCCAGAGAGTACACAGGGGTCACTCCCAGATAGTACACAGGGGTCACTCAAAGATGGTACAGAGGGGTCACTCCCGGATAGTACACGGCGTCACTCCCGGATAGTACACAGGGGTCACTGCCTGTTAGTACACAGGGGTCACTACCAGACATAACACAGGTGTCACTCCCGGATAGTACACAGGGGTCCCTCCCAGATAGTAAACAGGGGTCACTCCCAGATAGAACACAGGGGTCACTCCCTGATATTACAAAGGGGTCACTCCCAGATAGTACACATGGGCCACTACCGACTATTACACAGGGGTCACTCCCGGATAGTACACAGGGGTCACCCCCAAATAGTACAAAGGGATCAATCCCAGCAAAGGGGTGAATCCCAGATAGTACACAGGGGTAACTCCCAGCTTGTGCACAGGGGTCACTCCCAGAGAGTACACAGCGGTCACTCCCAGATAGTACACAGGGGTCACTCCCAGATAGTACACAGGGGTCACTCCCAGATAGTACACAGGGGTCACTCCCAGATAGTACACAGGGGTCACTCCCAGATAGTACACAGGGGTCACTCCCTGATATTACAAAGCGGTCACTCCCAGATAGTAAACTGGGGTCAGATCCAGATAGTACACAGGGGTCAGTCCCAGATAGTACACAGGGGTCAGTCCCAGATAGTACAGGGGTCGCTCCCGGATATTACACAGGGGTCACTCCCGGATAGTACTGAGGGGTCACTCCCAGATAGTACACGGGTTCACTCCCGGATATTACTGAGGGGTCACTCCCGGATCGTACTGAGGGTTCACGCCCGGATAGTACACAGGGGTCACTCCCGGATATTACTGAGGGGTCACTCCCGGATAGTACACAGGGGTCACTCCAGGATATTACTGAAGGGTCACTCCAGGATATTGCTGAGGGGTCACTCACAGATATTACTGAGGGGTCACTCCTGGATAGTACACAGGGGTCACTCCCGGATATTACTGAGAGGTCACTCCCGGATATTACTGAGGGGTCACTCCCAGATAATACACAGGGGTCACTCACAGATAGTACACAGGGGTCACTGCCAGTTAGTACACAGGGGTCACTCCTGGACATAACACAGGGGTCACTCCTGGATAGTACACAGGGGTCACTCCGGAGAGTACACAGGGGTCACTCCCAGATAGTACACAGGGGTCACTCCCGGATAGTACACAGGGGTCACTCCCGGATAGTACACAGGGGTCACTCCCAGATAGTACACAGGGGCCACCCCTAAATAGTACAAAGGGGTCATTCCCTGATAGTACACCGGGGTCACTCCCAGATATGACTGAGGGGTCACTCCCGGATAGTACACAGGGGTCCGTCCCAGACAGTACACAGGGGTCACTCCCGGATAGTACAGAGGTGTCAGTCCCAGATAGTACACTGGGGTCACTCCCGGATAGTACACAGGGGTCACTCCCGTATAGTACACAGGGGTCACTCCCAGATAGTACACACGGGTCACTCCAGGATAGTACACAGGGGTCACTCCAGGGTAGTACACCGGGGTCACTCCCAATTAGGACACGGGGTCACTCCCGGACATTACACAAGGGTCACTCCCAGATAGTATACAGGGGTCACTCAAAGATGGTACAGAGGGGTCACTCCCGGATACTACACGGCGTCACTCCCGGATAGTACACAGGGGTCACTCCCAGAAATTACACAGGGGTCACTCCAAGATAGTACACAGGGGTCATCCCGGATATTACACAGGGGTCACCCCCGGATATTACACAGGGGTCACCCCCAAATAGTACAAAGGGGTCAATCCCAGCAAAGGGGTCAATCCCAGATAGTACACAGGGGTCACTCCCAGAGAGTACACAGGGGTCACTCCCAGAGAGTACACAGGGTTCACTCCCTGATATTACAAAGGGGTCACTTCCAGATAGTAAACAGGGGTCAGATCCAGATAGTACACAGGGGTCAGTCCCAGATAGTACAGGGGTCGCTCCCGTATATTACACAGGGGTCACTCCCGGATAGTACTGAGGGATCACTCCCAGATAGTACATGGAGTCACTCCCGGATATTACTGAGGGGTCACTCCCGGATAGTACTGAGGGTTCACGCCCGGATAGTACACAGGGGTCACTCCCGGATATTACTGAGGGGTCACTCCCGGATAGTACACAGGGGTCACTCCAGGATATTGCTGAAGGGTCACTCCAGGATATTACTGAGGGGTCACTCACAGATATTACTGAGGGGTCACTCCTGGATAGTACACAGGGGTCACTCCCGGATATTACTGAGGTGTCACTCCCGGATATTACTGAGGGGTCACTCCCAGATAGTACACAGGGGTCACTCACAGATAGTACACAGGGGTCACTGTCAGTTAGTACACAGGGGTCACTCCCGGACATAACACAGGGGTCACTCCCGGATAGTACACAGGGGTCACTCCGGATAGTACACAGGGGTCACTCCCAGATAGTACACGGGGTCACTCCCGGATATTACTGAGGGGTCACTCCCGGATCGTACTGAGAGGTCACGCCCGGATAGTACACAGGGGTCACTCCCGGATATTACTGAGGGGTCACTCCCGGATAGTACACAGGGGTCACTCCAGGATATTACTGAAGGGTCACTCCAGGATATTGCTGAGGGGTCACTCACAGATATTACTGAGGGGTCACTCCTGGATAGTACACAAGGGTCACTCCCGGATATTACTGAGGGGTCACTCCCGGATATTACTGAGGGGTCACTCCCAGATAGTACACAGGGGTCACTCACAGATAGTACACAGGGGTCACTGCCAGTTAGTACACAGGGGTCACTCCTGGACATAACACAGGGGTCACTCCCGGATAGTACACAGGGGTCACTCCGGATAGTACACAGGGGTCACTCCCAGATAGTACACGGGGTCACTCCCGGATATTACTGAGGGGTCACTCCCGGATCGTACTGAGAGGTCACGCCCGGATAGTACACAGGGGTCACTCCCGGATATTACTGAGGGGTCACTCCCGGATAGTACACAGGGGTCACTCCAGGATATTGCTGAGGGGTCACTCACAGATATTACTGAGGGGTCACTCCTGGATAGTACACAAGGGTCACTCCCGGATATTACTGAGGGGTCACTCCCGGATATTACTGAGGGGTCACTCCCAGATAGTACACAGGGGTCACTCACAGATAGTACACAGGGGTCACTGCCAGTTAGTACACAGGGGTCACTCCTGGACATAACACAG
This sequence comes from Isurus oxyrinchus, assembly GCA_026770705.1. Taxonomy (NCBI): domain Eukaryota; kingdom Metazoa; phylum Chordata; class Chondrichthyes; order Lamniformes; family Lamnidae; genus Isurus; species Isurus oxyrinchus. The sequence goes on from JANJGN010000410.1 coordinate 401,476, forward strand.
GGGTCACTCCCGGATGGTACACAGGGGTCACTCCGGAGAGAACACAGGGGTCACTCCCAGATAGTACACAGGGGTCACACCAGGATATTATACAGGGGTCCCTCCCGGATAGTACGCAGGGGTCACTCCCAGATAGTACACAGGGGTCACTCCCGGATATAACACAGGCGTCACTCCCGGATAGTACACAGGGGTCACTCCCAGATAGTACACAGGGGTCACTCCAGGATAGTACACAGGGGTCACTCCAGGGTAGTACACAGGGGTCACTCCCAGATAGTACACAGGGGTCACTCCAGGATAGTACACAGGGGTCACTCCAGGGGAGTACACCGGGGTCACTCCCAATTAGGACACGGGGTCACTCCCGGACATTACACAAGGGTCACTCCCAGATAGTACACAGGGGTCACTAAAAGATGGTACAGAGGGGTCACTCCCGGATACTACACGGCGTCACTCCCGGATAGTACACAGGGGTCACTCCCAGAAATTACACAGGGGTCACTCCCGGATATAACACAGGCGTCACTCCCGGATAGTACACAGGGGTCACTCCCAGATAGTACACAGGGGTCACACCAGGATATTATACAGGGGTCCCTCCCGGATAGTACGCAGGGGTCACTCCCAGATAGTACACAGGGGTCACTCCCGGATATAACACAGGCGTCACTCCCGGATAGTACACAGGGGTCACTCCCAGATAGTACACAGGGGTCACCCCAGGATAGTACACAGGGGTCACTCCCAGATAGTATACCGGAGTCACTCCCAATTAGGACACAGGGGTCACTCCCGGACATTACACTGGGGTCACTCCCGTATATTACACGGGGGTCACTCCCAGATAGTACACAGGGGTCACTCCAGGATAGTACACAGGGGTCACTCCAGGGTAGTACACCGGGGTCACTCCCAATTAGGACACGGGGTCACTCCCGGACATTACACAGGGGTCACTCCCAGATAGTACACATTGGCCACTCCCAGAGAGAACACAAGGGTCACTCCCAGATCGTACACAGGGGCACTCAAAGATACTACACAGGGGTCACTCCCGGATAGTACACAGAGGTCACTCCCAGATAGTACACAGGGGTCACTCCAGATAGTACACAGGGGTCACTCCCGGATGTTACACAGCGGTCACTCCCAGATAGTACACAGGGGTCACCCCCAAATAGTTCACAGGGTTCACCTCCAGAAAGTACACAGGAGTCACTCCCAGATATTACACAGGTGTCACTCCCGGATAGTACACAGGGGTCAGTCCCAGAAAGTACACAGGGGTCACTCCCGGATAGTGCACAAGGGTTACTACCGGAGAGTGCACAGGGGTATCTCCCGGATAGTACACAGGGGTCACTCCCGAATATTACTGAGGGGTCAGTCCCAGATAGTACACAGGGTTCACTCCCAGATAGGACACAGGGGTCACTCACAGATAGTACACAGGGGTCTTTCGCGGACATTACACAGGGGTCACTCCAAGATAGTACACATTGGTCACTCCCAGAGAGTACACAGGGGTCACTCCCAGATAGTACACAGGGGTCACTCCCGGATATTACACAGCGGTTACTACCGGAGAGTACACAGGGGTATCTCCCGGATAGTACACAGGGGTCACTCCCGAATATTACTGAGGGGTCAGTCCCAGATAGTACACAGGGTCCACTCCCAGATAGGACACAGGGGTCACTCACAGATAGTACACAGGGGTCTCTCCCGGATATTACACAGGGGTCACTCCCAGATAGTACACATTGGTCACTCCCAGAGAGTACACAGGGGTCACTCCCAGATAGTACACAGGGGTCACTCCCGGATAGTACACAGCGGTCACTCCTGGATAGTACACAGGGGTCACTCCCAGATAGTACACAGGGGTCACTCCCGGATATTACACAGCGGTCACTCCCGGATAGTACACAGGGGTCACCCCCAGATAGTATACAGGGGTCACTCCCCGAAAGTACACAGGGGTCACTCCCAGATAGTACACAGGGGTCACTCCCAGATAGTACACAGGGGTCACTCCCAGATATTACACAGGGGTCACTCCCAGATAGTACACAGGGGTCACTCCCAGAAATTACACAGGGGTCACTCGCAGATAGTACACAGGGGTCACTCCCAATTAGGACACAGGGGGCACTCCCGGACATTACACAGGGGTCACTCCCAGATAATACACATTGGTCACTCCCAGAGAGTACACAGGGGTCACTCCCAGAGAGTACGCACGGGTCACTCCCAGAGAGTACACAGGTGCCACTCCCAGAGAGTACACCGGGGTCACTCAAAGATATTACACAGGGGTCACTCCCGGATAGTACACAGCAGTCACTCCCGGATAGTACACATGGGTCACTCCAGATAGTACACAGGGGTCACTCCCAGAAAGTACACAGGGGTCACTCCCAGATATTACACAGGGGTCACTCCCGGATAGTACACAAGGGTTACTCGCGGAGAGTACACAGAGGTCACTCCCGAATATTACTGAGGGGTCACTCCCAGATAGTACACAGGGGTCTCTCTCAGACATTACACAGGGGTCATTCCCAGATAGTACTCATTGGTCACTCCCAGAGAGTACATAGGGGTCACTCCCAGATAGTACACAGGGGCCACTGCCAGAGAATACACAGGGGTCACTCAAAGATAGTACACAGGGGTCACTCCCGGATAGTACACAGCGGTCACTCCTGGATAGTACACAGGGGTCACTCCCAGAAAGTACACAGGGGTCACTCCCGGATATTACAAAGCAGTCACTCCCGGATAGTACACAGGCGTCACCCCCAGATAGTATACAGGGGTCACTCCCAGAAAGTACACAGGGGTCACTCCCAGATAGTACACAGGGGTCACTCCCAGATAGTACACAGGGGTCACTCCCAGATATTACACAGGGGTCACTCCCAGATAGTACACAGGGGTCACTCCCAGATAGTACACAGGGGTCACTCCCAGATAGTACCCAGGGGACACTCCCGGATAGTGCACGGCGTCACTGCCGGATAGTACACAGGGGTCACTCCCAGAAATTACACAGGGGTCACTCCAGGATAGTACACTGGGGTCACTCGCAGATAGTACACCGGGGTCACTCCCAATTAGGACACAGGGGTCACTCCCGGACATTACACAGGGGTCACTCCCGTATAGTACACAGGGGTTACTCACAGATAGTACACAGGGGTGACTCCAGGATAGTACACAGGGGTCACTCCAGGGTAGTACACCGGGATCACTCCCAATTAGGACACGGGGTCACTCCCGGACATTACACAGGGGTCACTCCCAGATAGTACACATTGGTCACTCCCAGAGAGTACACAAGGGTCACTCCCAGATAGTACACAGGGGTCACTCAAAGATAGTACAGAGGGGTCACTCCCGGATAGTACACGGCGTCACTCCCGGATAGTACACAGGGGTCACTCCCAGAAATTACACAGGGGTCACTCCAGGATAGTACACAGGGGTCACTCCCAATTAGGACACAGGGGTCACTCCCGGACATTACACAGGTGTCACTCCCAGATAGTACACATTGGTCACTCCCAGAGAGTACACAGAGGTCACTCCCAGAGAGTACACAGGGGTCACTCCCAGAGAGTACACAGCGGCCACTCCCAGAGAGTACACCGGGGTCACTCAAAGATATTACACAGGGGTCACTCCCGGATAGTACACAGCGGTCACTCCCGGATAGTACACAGGGGTCACTCCAGATAGTACACAGGGGTCACTCCCAGAAAGTACACAGGGGTCACTCCCAGATATTACACAGGGCTCACTCCGGATAGTACACAAGGGTTACTCGCGGAGAGTACACAGACGTCACTCCCGAATATTACTGAGGGGTCACTCCCAGATAGTACACAGGTGTCTCTCCCGGACATTACACAGGGGTCACTCCCAGATAGTACTCATTGGTCACTCCCAGAGAGTACACAGGGGTCACTCCCGGATATTACTGAGGTGTCACTCCCGGATATTACTGAGGGGTCACTCCCAGATAGTACACAGGGGTCACTGCCAGTTAGTACACAGGGGTCACTCCCGGACATAACACAGGGGTCACTCCCGGATAGTACACAGGGGTCACTCCCGGACATAACACAGGGGTCACTCCCGGATAGTACCCAGGGGTCACTCCCAGAGAGTACACAGGGGTCACTCCAGATATTATGCCGGGATCACTCCCAGATAGTACACAGAGGTCACTCCCAGATAGTGCCCAGGGGTCACTCCCGGATAGTACACAGGGGTCACTCCCAGATAGTACACAGGGGTCACTCCCAGATTGTACACAGGGGTCACCGCCAAATAGTACAAAGGGGTCACTCCCAGATAGTACACAAGGGTCACTCCCAGATAGTACACAGGGTTCACTCCCAGATAGTATACAGGGGTCACTCCCGGATAGTACACCGGGGTCACTCCCGGATAGTACACAGGGGTCACTCCCAGTTATTACTGAAGGGTCACTCCCGGATAGTACACAGGGTTCAGTCCCAGATAGTACACAGGGGTCACTCCCGGATAGTACACAGGGGTCACTCCCGGATAGTACACAGGGGCACTCCCAGATAGTACACAGGGGTCACTCCCCGATAGTACACTGGGGTCACTCCCAGAGAGTACACAGGGTTCACACCAGGATATTATACAGGGATCCCTCCCGGATAGTACGCAGGGGTCACTCCCAGATAGTACAGAGGGGTCACTCCCGGATATAACACAGGGGTCACTCCCGGATAGTACACAGGGGTCACTCCCAGATAGTACACAGGTGTCACCCCAGGATAGTACGCAGGGGTCACTCCAGGATAGTACGCATGGGTCACTCCAGGGTAGTACACCGGGGTCACTCCCAATTAGGACACGGGGTCACTCCCGGACATTACACAGGGGTCACTCGCAGATAGTACACAGGGTTCACTCCCGGATAGTACACAGGGGTCACCCCCAGATAGTACACAAGGGTCACTTCCGGATAGTACACAGGGGTCACCGCCAGATAGTACATAGGGGTCACCCCCAAATAGTGCACAGGGGTCACTCCCAGAAAGTACACAGGTGTCACTCCCAGATATTACACAGGGGTCACTCCCGGATAGTACACAAGAGTAACTCCCAGATAGTACACAGGGGTCACTCCCGGAGAGTACACAGGGGTATCTCCCGGATAGTACACAGGGGTCACTCCCGAATATTACTGAGGGTTCAGTCCCAGATAGTACACAGGGTTCACTCCCAGATAGGACACAGTGGTCACTAGCAGATAGTACACAGGGGTCACTCCCAGATAGTACACAGGGGTCACTCCCAGATAGTACACAGGGTTCACTCCCAGATAGTACACAGGAGTCACTCCCAGATAGTACACAGGGGTCACTCCCAGATATTACACAGGGGTCACTCCCAGAGAGTACACAGGGGTCAGTCCCAGATAGTACACAGGGGTCACCCCCAGATAGTACACATGAGTCACTCCCAGATAGTACACTGGGGTCAGTCCCAGATAGTACAAAGGGGTCACCCCCAGATAGTACACAGAGGTCACTCCTGGATATTACTGAAGGGTCACTCCAGGATATTACTGAGGGGTCACTCCCGGATAGCACTGAGGGGCCATAGCCAGATATTACTGAAGGGTCACTCCCAGATAATACAAAGGGGTCACTCCCGGATATTACTGAGGGGTCACTCACAGATAGTACACAGGGGTCACTCCCTGATATTACTGAGGGGTCACGTCCAGATAGTACACAGGGGTCACTCCCAGATAGAACACAGGGGTCACTCCCTGATAGTACACAGGGTTCACTCCCTGATGGTACACAGGGGTCACTCCCAGATATTACACAGGGGTCACTCCCAGATAGTACACAGGGGTCAATCCCAGATAGTACACAGGGGTCAATCCCAGATAGTACACAGGGGTCACTCCCAGATAGTACACAGGGGTCAATCACAGATAGTACACAGGGGTCACACCCAGATATTACTGCAGGGTCACTCCCAGATAATAAAAAGGGGTCTCTCCCGGATATTACTGAGGAGTCACTCCTGGATAGTACACAGGGGTCACTCCCAGATAGTACACAGGGGTCACCCCAGGATATTACTGAAGGGTCACTCCAGATAATATAAAGGGGTCACTCCAGGATATTACTGAGGGGTCACTCCCGGGTAGTACTGAGGGGTCTCTCCCAGATATTACTGAAGGGTCACTCACATATAGTACACAGGGGTCACTCCCAGATAGTACACAGGGGTCACTCCCGAATATTACTGAAGGGTCAGTCCCAGATAGTACACAGGGTTCACTCCCAGATAGGACACAGGGGTCACGAACAGATAGTACACAGGGGTCACTCCCGGATAGTACACAGGGGTCACTCCCGGATAGTACACAGGGGTCACTCCCAGATAGTACACAGGGGTCACTCCCAGATAGAACACAGGGGTCACTCCCTGATATTACACAGGGGTCACTCCCAGATAGTACACAGGGTCCACTCCCGAATATTACACAGGGGTCACTCCCGGATAGTACACAGGGGTCACCCCCAAATAGTACAAAGGGGTCAATCCTAGCAAAGTGGTCAATCCCAGATAGTACGCAGGGGTAACTCCCAGCTTGTGCACAGGGGTCACTCCCAGAGAGTACACAGGGGTCACTTCCAGATAGTACACAGGGGTCACTCCCAGATAGTACACAGGGGTCACTCCCAGAGAGTACACAGGGGTCACTCCCAGATAGTACACAGGGGTCACTCCCAGATAGTACACAGGGGTCAGTCCCAGATAGTACACAGGGGTCACTCCCAGATAGTACACAGGGGTCACTCCCACATATTACACAGGGGTCACTCCCGGATAGTACTGAGGGGTCACTCCCAGATAGTACACGGGGTCACTCCCGGATATTACTGAGGGGTCACTCCCGGATAATACTGAGGGGTCACTCCCGGATAGTACACAAGGGTCACTCCAGGATATTACTGAAGGGTCACTCCAGGATATTACTGAGGGGTCACTCACATATATTGCTGAGGGGTCACTCCTGGATAGTACACAGGGGTCATTCCCGCATATTACTGAGGGGTCACTCCCGGATATTACTGATGGGTCACTCCCAGATAGTACACAGGGGTCACTCACAGATAGTACACAGGGGTCACTGCCAGTTAGTACACAGGGGTCACTCCCGGACATAACACAGGGGTAACTCCTGGATAGTACACAGTGGTCACTCCCAGATAGTATACAGGGGTCACTCCCAGATAGAACACAGGGGTCACTCCCTGATATTACAAATGGGTCACTCCCAGATAGTACACAGGGGCCACTCCCGAATATTACACAGGGGTCACTCCCGGATAGTACACAGGGGCCACCCCCAAATAGTACAAAGGGGTCAATCCCAGCAAAGGGGTCAATCCCAGATAGTACACAGGGGTAACTCCCAGCTTGTGCACAGCGGTCACTCCCAGAAAGTACACAGGGGTCACTTCCAGATAGTACACAGGGGTCACTCCCAGATAATACACAGGAGTCACTCCCTGATATTACAATGGGGTCAATCCCAGATAGTACACAGGGGTCAGATCCAGATAGTACACAGGGGTCAGTCCCAGATAGTACACAGGGGTCACTCCCAGATAGTACAGGGGTCACTCCCGGATATTACACAGGGGTCACTCCCGGATAGTACTGAGGGGTCACTCCCAGATAGTACACGGGGTCACTGCCGGATATTACTGAGGGGTCACTCCCGGATAGTACTGAGGGGTCACTCCCGGATAGTACACAGGGGTCACTCCAGGATATTACTGAAGTGTCACTCCAGGATATTACTGAGGGGTCATTCACAGATATTACTGAGGGGTCACTCCTGGATAGTACACAGGGGTCACTCCCGGATATTACTGAGGGGTCACTCCCGGATATTACTGAGGGTTCACTCCGAGATAGTACACAGAGGTCACTCACAGATAGTACACAGGGGTCTCTGCCAGTAAGTACACAGGGGTCACTCCCGGACATAACACAGGGGTCACTCCCGGATAGTACACAGGGGTCACTCCGGATAGTACACAGGGGTCACTCCCAGATAGTACACAGGGGTCACTCCCGGATAGTACACAGGGGTCACTCCCGGATAGTACACAGGGGTCACTCCCAGATAGTACACAGGGGTCACCCCCAAATAGTACAAAGGGGTCACTCCCTGATAGTACACCGGGGTCACTCCCAGATATTACTGAGGGGTCACTCCCGGATAGTACACAGGGGTCAGTCCCAGACAGTACACAGGGGTCACTCCCGGATAGTACACAGGGGTCAGTCCCAGATAGTACACAGGGGTCACTCCCGGATAGTACACAGGGGTCAGTCCCAGATAGTACACAGGGGTCACTCCCAGATAATACACTGGGGACACGCTCAGATAGTACACTGGGGTCACTCCCAGAGAGTACACAGGGGTCACACCAGGATATTATACAGGGGTCCCTCCCGGATAGTACGCAGGGGTCACTCCCAGATAGTACAGAGGGGTCACTCCCGGATATAACACAGGGGTCACTCCCGGATAGTACACAGGGGTCACTCCCAGATAGTACACAGGGGTCACCCCAGGATAGTGCACAGGGGTCACTCCCAGATAGTATACCGGGGTCACTCCCAATTAGGACACAGGGGTCATTCCCGGACATTACCCAGGGGTCACCCCCGTATAGTACACAGGGGTCACTCCCAGATAGTACACAGGGGTCACTCCAGGATAGTACACAGGGGTCACTCCAGGGTAGTACACCGGGGTCACTCCCAATTAGGACACGGGGTCACTCCCGGACATTACACAGGGGTCACTCCCAGATAGTACACATTGGTCACTCCCAGAGAGTACACAAGGGTCACTCCCAGATAGTACACAGGGGTCACTCAAAGATAGTACACAGGGGTCACTCCCGGATAGTACACAGAGGTCACTCCCAGATAGTACACAGGGGTCACTCCAGATAGTACACAGGGGTCACTCCCGGATATTACACAGCGGTCACTCCCAGATAGTACACAGGTGTCACACCCTGATAGTACACAGGGGTCACCGCCAGATAGTACACAGGGGTCACTTCCGGATAGTACACAGGGGTCACTTCCGGATAGTACACAGGGGTCACCCCCAGATAGTACACAGGGGTCACCCCCAAGTAGTACACAGGGGTCACTCCCAGAAAGTACACAGGAGTCACTCCCAGATATTACACAGGGGTCACTCCCGGATAGTACACAAGGGTAATTCCCAGATAGTACACAGGGGTCACTCCCAGAAAGTACGCAGGGGTCACTCCCGGATAGTACACAAGGTTTACTCCCGGAGAGTACACAGGGGTGTCTCCCAGATTGTACACAGGGGTCACTCCCGAATATTACTGAGGGGTCAGTCCCAGATAGTACACAGGGTTCACTCCCAGATAGGACACAGGGGTCACTCACAGGTAGCACACAGGGGTCTCTCTTGGACATTACACAGGGGTCACTCCCAGATAGTACACATTGGTCACTCCCAGAGAGTACACAGGCGTCACTCCCAGATAGTACACAGGGGCCACTGCCAGAGAATACACAGGGGTCACTCAAAGATAGTACACAGGGGTCACTCCCGGATAGTACACAGCGGTCACTCCTGGATAGTACACAGGGGTCACTCCCAGATAGTACACAGGGGTCACTCCCGGATATTACACAGCGGTCACTCCCGGATAGTACACAGGGGTCACCCCCAGATAGTATACAGGGGTCACTCCCAGAAAGTACACAGGGGTCACTCCCAGATAGTACACAGGGGTCACTCCCAGATAGTACACAGGGGTCACTCCCAGATATTACACAGGGGTGACTCCCAGATAGTACACAGGGGTCACTCCCAGATAGTACACAGTGGTCACTCCCAGATAGTACCCAGGGGTCACTCCCGGATAGTACACGGCGTCACTTCCGGATAGTACACATGGGTCACTCCCAGAAATTACACAGGGGTCACTCCAGGATAGTACACAGGGGTCACTCGCAGATAGTACACAGGGGTCACTCCCAATTAGGACACAGGGCTCACTCCCGGACATTACACAGGGGTCACTCCCAGATAGTACACATTGGTCACTCCCAGAGAGTACACAGGGGTCACTCCCAGAGAGTACACACGGGTCACTCCCAGAGAGTACACAGGGGCCACTCCCAGAGAGTACACCGGGGTCACTCAAAGATATTACACAGGGGTCACTCCCGGATAGTACACAAGGGTTACTCGCGGAGAGTACACAGAGGTCACTCCCGAATATTACTGAGGGGTCACTCCCAGATAGTACACAGGGGTCTCTCCCGGACATTACACAGGGGTCACTCCCAGATAGTACTCATTGGTCACTCCCAGTGAGTACACAGGGGTCACTCCCAGATAGTACACAGGGGCCACTGCCAGAGAATACACAGGGGTCACTCAAAGATAGTACACAGGGGTCACTCCCGGATAGTACACAGCGGTCAATCCTGGAGAGTACACAGGGGTCACTCCCAGAAAGTACACAGGGGTCACTCCCGGATATTACACAGCGGTCACTCCCGGATAGTACACAGGGGTCACCCCCAGATAGTATACAGGGGTCACTCCCAGAAAGTACACAGGGGTCACTCCCAGATAGTACACAGGGGTCACTCCCAGATATTACACAGGGGTCACTCCCAGATAGTACACAGGGGTCACTCCCAGATAGTACCCAGGGGTCACTCTCGGATATTACACAGCGGTCACTCCCAGATAGTACACAGGTGTCACACCCTGATAGTACACAGGGGTCACCGCCAGATAGTACACAGGGGTCACTTCCGGATAGTACACAGGGGTCACCCCCAGATAGTACACAGGGGTCACCCCCAAATAGTACACAGGGGTCACTCCCAGAAAGTACGCAGGGGTCACTCCCGGATAGTACACAAGGTTTACTCCCGGAGAGTACACAGGGGTGTCTCCCAGATTGTACACAGGGGTCACTCCCGAATATTACTGAGGGGTCCGTCCCAGATAGTACACAGGGTTCACTCCCAGATAGGACACAGGGGTCACTCACAGGTAGTACACAGGGGTCTCTCCTGGACATTACACAGGGGTCACTCCCAGATAGTACACATTGGTCACTCCCAGAGAGTACACAGGCGTCACTCCCAGAGAGTACACAGGGGCCACTGCCAGAGAATACACAGGGGTCACTCAAAGATAGTACACAGGGGTCACTCCCGGATAGTACACAGCGGTCACTCCTGGATAGTACACAGGGGTCACTCCCAGATAGTACACAGGGGTCACTCCCGGATATTACACAGCGGTCACTCCCGGATAGTACACAGGGGTCACCCCCAGATAGTATACAGGGGTCACTCCCAGAAAGTACACAGGGGTCACTCCCAGATAGTACACAGGGGTCACTGCCAGATAGTACACAGGGGTCACTCCCAGATATTACACAGGGGTCACTCCCAGATAGTACACAGGGGTCACTCCCAGATAGTACACAGGGGTCACCCCCAGATAGTATACAGGGGTCACTCCCAGAAATTACACAGGGGTCACTCCAGGATAGTACACAGGGGTCACTCGCAGATAGTACACAGGGGTCACTCCCAATTAGGACACAGGGCTCACTCCCGGACATTACACAGGGGTCACTCCCAGATAGTACACATTGGTCACTCCCAGAGAGTACACAGGGGTCACTCCCAGAGAGTACACACGGGTCACTCCCAGAGAGTACACAGGGGCCACTCCCAGAGAGTACACCGGGGTCACTCAAAGATATTACACAGGGGTCACTCCCGGATAGTACACAGCGGTCACTCCCGGATAGTACACAGGGGTCACTCCAGATAGTACACAGGGGTCACTACCAGAAAGTAAACAGGGGTCACTCCCAGATATTACACAGGGGTCACTCCCGGATAGTACACAAGGGTTACTCGCGGAGAGTACACAGAGGTCACTCCCGAATATTACTGAGGGGTCACTCCAGATAGTACACAGGGGTCACTACCAGAAAGTATACAGGGGTCACTCCCAGAAATTACACAGGGGTCACTCCAGGATAGTACACAGGGGTCACTCGCAGATAGTACACAGGGGTCACTCCCAATTAGGACACAGGGCTCACTCCCAGACATTACACAGGGGTCACTCCCAGATAGTACACATTGGTCACTCCCAGAGAGTACACAGGGGTCACTCCCAGAGAGTACACACGGGTCACTCCCAGAGAGTACACAGGGGCCACTCCCAGAGAGTACACCGGGGTCACTCAAAGATATTACACAGGGGTCACTCCCGGATAGTACACAGCGGTCACTCCCGGATAGTACACAGGGGTCACTCCAGATAGTACACAGGGGTCACTACCAGAAAGTAAACAGGGGTCACTCCCAGATATTACACAGGGGTCACTCCCGGATAGTACACAAGGGTTACTCGCGGAGAGTACACAGAGGTCACTCCCGAATATTACTGAGGGGTCACTCCCAGATAGTACACAGGGGTCTCTTCCGGACATTACACAGGGGTCACTCCCAGATAGTACTCATTGGTCACTCCCAGTGAGTACACAGGGGTCACTCCCAGATAGTACACAGGGGCCACTGCCAGAGAATACACAGGGGTCACTCAAAGATAGTACACAGGGGTCACTCCCGGATAGTACACAGCGGTCAATCCTGGAGAGTACACAGGGGTCACTCCCAGAAAGTACACAGGGGTCACTCCCATATATTACACAGCGGTCACTCCCGGATAGTACACAGGGGTCACCCCCAGATAGTATACAGGGGTCACTCCCAGAAAGTACACAGGGGTCACTCCCAGATAGTACACAGGGGTCACTCCCAGATATTACACAGGGGTCACTCCCAGATAGTACACAGGGGTCACTCCCAGATAGTACCCAGGGGTCACTCCCGGATAGTACACGGCGTCACTCCCGGATAGTACACAGCGGTCACTCCCCAAAATTACACAGGTGTCACTCCAGGATAGTACACAGGGGTCACTCGCATTTAGTACACAGGGGTCACTCCCAATTAGGACACAGGCGTCACTCCCGGACATTACACAGGGGTCACTCCCAGATAGTACACATTGGTCACTCCCAGAGAGTACACAGAGGTCACTCCCAGAGAGTACACAGGGGTCACTCCCAGAGAGTACACAGGGGCCACTCCCAGAGAGTACACAGGGGTCACTCCCAGAAAGTACACAGCGGTCACTCCCAGATATTACACAGGGGTCACTCCCGGATAGTACACAAGGGTTACTCGCGGAGAGTACACAGAGGTCACTCCCGAATATTACTGAGGGGTCACTCCCAGATAGTACACAGGGGTCTCTCCCGGACATTACACAGGGGTCACTCCCAGATAGTACTCATTGGTCACTCCCAGAGAGTACACAGGGGTCACTCCCGGATATTACTGAGGGGTCACTCCCGGATATTACTGAGGGGTCACTCCCAGAGAGTACACAGGGGTCACTCACAGATATTACACAGGGGTCACTGCCAGTTAGTACACAGGGGTCACTCCCGGACATAACACAGGTGTCACTCCCAGATAGTATACAGCGGTCACTCCCGGATAGTACACAGGGGTCACTCCAGATAGTGCACAGGGGTCACTCCAGATAGTACACAGGGGTCACTCCAGATAGTACACAGGGGTCACTCCCGGATAGTACCCAGGAATCACTCCCGGATAGTACATGGGGTCACTCCCGGATAGTACACAGGGGTCACTCCCAGAAAGTACACAGGGGTCACTCCAGGATATTATACAGGGGTCACTCCTGGATAGTACACAGGGTTCACTCCAGGAGAGTACACCGGGGTCACTCCCAGATAGTACACAGGAGTCACTGCCGGACATAACACAGGGGTCACTCCCGGATAGTACACAGGGGTCACTCCCAGATATTACACAGGGTTCACTCCAGGATAGTACACCGGGGTCACTCCCGGAGAGTACACAGGGGTCTCTCCCGGATAGTACACAGGCATCACTCCCGAATATTACACAGGGGTCACTCCCAGTTTGTACACAGGGGTCACTCCCAGATAGTACGCAGGGGTCACTCCCAGAAAGGAAACAGGGGTCACTCCCAGACATTACACAGGGGTCACTCCCGGATATTACACAGGGGTCACTCCCAGATATTACTGAGGGGTCACTCCCGGATAGTACACAGGGGTCACTCCAGGATATTACTGAAGGGTCACTCCAGGATATTACTGAGGGGTCACTCCCGGATATTACTGAGGGGTCACTCCTGGATAGTACACAGGGGTCACTCACAGATAGTAAACAGGGGTCACTGCCAGTTAGTACACAGGGGTCACTCCCGGATAGTAAACAGGGGTCACTCCCAGATAGTAAACAGGGGTCACTCCCAGATAGAACACACGGGTCACTCCCTGATATTACAAAGGGGTCACTCCCAGATAGTACACATGGGCCACTACCGAATATTACACAGGGGTCACTCCCAGATAGTACACAGGGGTCACCCCCAAATAGTACAAAGGGGTCAATCCCAGCTTGTGCACAGCGGTCACTCCCAGAAAGTACACAGGGGTCACTTCCAGATAGTACACAGGGGTCACTCCCAGATAGTACACAGTGGGCACTCCCAGATAGTAAACAGGGGTCAGATCCAGATAGTACACAGGGGTCAGTCCCAGATAGTACAGGGGTCGCTCCCGGATATTACACAGGGGTCACTCCCGGATAGTACTGAGGGATCACTCCCAGATAGTACATGGGGTCACTCCCGGATATTACTGAGGGGTCACTCCCGGATAGTACTGAGGGGTCAGTCCCGGATAGTACACAGGGGTCACTCCCGGATATTACTGAGGGGTCACTCCCGGATAGTACACAGGGGTCACTCCAGGATATTACTGAAGGGTCACTCCAGGATATTACTGAGGGGTCACTCACAGATATTACTGAGGGGTCACTCCTGGATAGTACACAGGGGTCACTCCCGGATATTACTGAGGGGTCACATCCGGATATTACTGAGGGGTCACTCCCAGATAGTACACAGGGGTCACTCACAGATAGTACACAGGGGTCACTGCCAGTTAGTACACAGGGGTCACTCCCGGACATAACACAGGGGTCACTCCCGGATAGTACACAGGGGTCACTCCGGATAGTACACAGGTGTCACTCCCAGATAGTACACAGGGGTCACTCCCGGACATTACACAGGGGTCACTCCCAGATAGTACACAGGGGTCACTCCCAGATAGTACACAGGGGTCACTCCCGGATAGTACACAGGGGTCACTCCCGGATAGTACACAGGGGTCACTCCCAGATAGTACACAGGGGTCACCCCCAAATAGTACAAAGGGGTCACTCCCTGATAGTACACCGGGGTCACTCCCAGATATTACTGAGGGGTCACTCCCGGATAGTACACAGGGGTCAGTCCCAGACAGTACACAGGGGTCACTCCCGGATAGTACACAGGGGTCACTCCCAGATAGTAGACAGGGGTCACTCCCAGATAGTAGACAGGGGTCACTCCCAGAAAGTACACCGGGGTCACTCCCTGATAGTACACCGGGGTCACTCCCAGATATTACTGAGGGGTCACTCCCGGATAGTACAGAGGGGTCAGTCCCAGACAGTACACAGGGGTCACTCCAGGATATTACACAGGGGTCACTCCAGGGTAGTACACCGTGGTCACTCCCAATTAGGACACGGGGTCACTCCCGGACATTACACAGGGGTCACTCCCAGATAGTACACATTGGTCACTCCCAGAGAGTACACAAGGGTCACTCCCAGATAGTACACAGGGGTCACTCAAAGATAGTACACAGGGGTCACTCCCGGATAGTACACAGAGGTGACTCCCAGATAGTACACAGGGGTCACTCCCAGATAGTACACAGGGGTCACTCCCGGATATTACACAGCGGTCACTCCCAGATAGTACACAGGTGTCACTCCCGGATAGTACACAGGGGTCACCCCCAGATAGTACACAGGGGTCACTTCCGGATAGTACACAGGGGTCACCCCCAGATAGTACACATGGGTCACCCCCAAATAGTACACAGGGGTCACTCCCAGAAAGTACACAGGAGTCACTCCCAGATATTACACAGGGGTCACTCCCGGATAGTACACAAGGGTAATTCCCAGATAGTACACAGGGGTCACTCCCAGAAAGTACACAGGGGTCACTCGCGGATAGTACACAAGGGTTACTCCCGGAGAGTACACAGGGGTATCTCCCGGATAGTACACAGGGGTCACTCCCGAATATTACTGAGGGGTCAGTCCCAGATAGTACACAGGGTTCACTCCCAGAAAGGACACAGGGGTCACTCACAGGTAGTACACAGGGGTCTCTCCCGGACATTACACAGGGGTCTCGCCCAGATAGTACACATTGGTCACTCCCAGAGAGTACACAGGGGTCACTCAAAGATAGTACACAGGGGTCACTCCCAGATAGTACACAGCGGTCACTCCCGGATATTACACAGCGGTCACTCCCGGATAGTACACAGGGGTCACCCCAAGATAGTATACAGGGGTCACTCCCAGAAAGTACACAGGGGTCACTCCCAGATAGTACACAGGGGTCACTCCCAGATAGTACACAGGGGTCACTCCCAGATATTACACAGGGGTCACTCCCAGATAGTACACAGGGGTCACTCCCGGATAGTACACGGCGTCACTCCCGGATTGTACACATGGGTCACTCCCAGAAATTACACAGGGGTCACTCCAGGATAGTACACAGGGGTCACTCGCAGATAGTACACAGGGGTCACTCCCAATTAGGACACAGGGGTCACTCCCAGACATTACACAGGGGTCACTCCCAGATAGTACACATTGGTCACTCCCAGAGAGTACACAGGGGTCACTCCCAGAGAGTACACATGGGTCACTCCCAGAGAGTACACAGGGGCCACTCCCAGAGAGTACACCGGGGTCACTCTAAGATATTACACAGGGGTCACTCCCGGATAGTACACAGGGGTCACCCCCAGATAGTACACAGGGGTCACTTCCGGATAGTACACAGGGGTCACCCCCAGATAGTACACAGGGGTCACCCCCAAATAGTACACAGGGGTCACTCCCAGAAAGTACACAGGGGTCACTCCCGGATATTACACAGGGGTCACTCCCGGATAGTACACAAGGGTAATTCCCAGATAGTACACAGGGGTCACTCCCAGAAAGTACACAGGGGTCACTCCCGGATAGTACACAAGGGTTACTCCCGGAGAGTACACGGGGGTATCTCCCGGATAGTACACAGGGGTCACTCCCGAATATTACTGAGGGGTCAGTCCCAGATAGTACACAGGGTTCACTCCCAGATAGGACACAAGGGTCACTCACAGGTAGTACACAGGGGTCACTCCCGGACATTACACAGGGGTCACTCCCAGATAGTACACATTGGTCACTGCCAGAGAATACACAGGGGTCACTCAAAGATAGTACACAGGGGTCACTCCCGGATAGTACACAGCGGTCACTCCTGGATAGTACACAGGGGTCACTCCCAGATAGTACACAGGGGTCACTCCCGGATATTACACAGCGGTCACTCCCGGATAGTACACAGGGGTCACCCCACGATAGTATACAGGGGTCACTCCCAGAAAGTACACAGGGGTCACTCCCAGATATTACACAGGGGTCACTTCCAGATAGTACACAGGGGTCACTCCCAGATATTACACGGGGGTCACTCCCAGATAGTACACAGGGGTCACTCCCAGATAGTACACAGGGGTCACTCCCAGATAGTACACAGGAGTCACTCCCAGATAGTACACAGGGGTCGCCCCCAGATAGTACACAGGGGTCACTCCCGGATAGTACACGGCGTCACTCCCGGATTGTACACATGGGTCACTCCCAGAAATTACACTGGGGTCACTCCAGGATAGTACACAAGGGTCACTCGCAGATAGTACACAGGGGTCACTCACAATTAGGACACAGGGCTCACTCCCAGACATTACACAGGGGTCACTCCCAGATAGTACACATTGGTCACTCCCAGAGAGTACACAGGGGTCACTCCCAGAGAGTACACACGGGTGACTCCCAGAGAGTACACAGGGGCCACTCCCAGAGAGTACGCCGGGGTCACTCAAAGATAGTACACCGGGGTCACTCAAAGATATTACACAGTGTCACTCCCGGATAGTACACAGGGGTCACTCCAGATAGTACCCAGGGGTCACTCCCAGAAAGTACACAGGGGTCACTCCCAGATATTACACAGGGGTCACTCCCGGATAGTACACAAGGGTTACTCGCGGAGAGTACACAGAGGTCACTCCCGAATATTACTGAGGGGTCACTCCCAGATAGTACACAGGGGTCTCTCCTGGACATTACACAGGGGTCACTCCCAGATAGTACTCATTGGTCACTCCCAGTGAGTACACAGGGGTCACTCCCAGAGAGGACACAGGGGTCACTCCCAGATAGTACACAGGTGCACTGCCAGAGAATACACAGGGGTCACTCAAAGATAGTACACAGGGGTCACTCCCAGATAGTACACAGGGGTCACTCCCAGATAGTACCCACAAGTCTCTCTCGGATAGTACACGGCGTCACTCCCGGATTGTACACATGGGTCACTCCCAGAAATTACACTGGGGTCACCCCCAGATAGTACACAGGGGTCACTTCCGGATAGTACACAGGGATCACCCCCAGATAGTACACAGGGGTCACCCCCAAATAGTACACAGGGGTCACTCGCAGAAAGTACACAGGGGTCACTCCCGGATATTACACAGGGGTCACTCCCGGATAGTACACAAGGGTAATTCCCAGATAGTACACAGGGGTCACTCCCAGAAAGTACACAGGGGTCACTCCCGGATAGTACACAAGGGTTACTCCCGGAGAGTACACGGGGGTATCTCCCGGATAGTACACAGGGGTCACTCCCGAATATTACTGAGGGGTCAGTCCCAGATAGTACACAGGGTTCACTCCCAGATAGGACACAAGGGTCACTCACAGGTAGTACACAGGGGTCACTCCCGGACATTACACAGGGGTCACTCCCAGATAGTACACATTGGTCACTCCCAGAGAGTACACAGGCGTCACTCCCAGATAGTACACAGGGGCCACTGCCAGAGAATACACAGGGGTCACTCAAAGATAGTACACAGGGGTCACTCCCGGATAGTACACAGCGGTCACTCCTGGATAGTACACAGGGGTCACTCCCAGATTGTACACAGGGGTCACTCCCGGATATTACACAGCGGTCACTCCCGGATAGTACACAGGGGTCACCCCCAGATAGTATACAGGGGTCACTCCCAGAAAGTACACAGGGGTCACTCCCAGATATTACACAGGGGTCACTTCCAGATAGTACACAGGGGTCACTCCCAGATATTACACGGGGGTCACTCCCAGATAGTACACAGGGGTCACTCCCAGATAGTACACAGGGGTCACTCCCAGATAGTACCCACAAGTCACTCCCGGATAGTACACGGCGTCACTCCCGGATTGTACACATGGGTCACTCCCAGAAATTACACTGGGGTCACTCCAGGATATTACACAAGGGTCACTCGCAGATAGTACACAGGGGTCACTCACAATTAGGACACAGGGCTCACTCCCAGACATTACACAGGGGTCACTCCCAGATAGTACACATTGGTCACTCCCAGAGAGTACACAGGGGTCACTCCCAGAGAGTACACACGGGTCACTCCCAGAGAGTACACAGGGGCCACTCCCAGAGAGTACGCCGGGTCACTCAAAGATAGTACACCGGGGTCACTCAAAGATATTACACAGTGTCACTCCCGGATAGTACACAGGGGTCACTCCAGATAGTACCCAGGGGTCACTCCCAGAAAGTACACAGGGGTCACTCCCAGATATTACACAGGGGTCACTCCCGGATAGTACACAAGGGTTACTCGCGGAGAGTACACAGAGGTCACTCCCGAATATTACTGAGGGGTCACTCCCAGATAGTACACAGGGGTCACTCCTGGACATTACAGAGGGGTCACTCCCAGATAGTACTCATTGGTCACTCCCAGTGAGTACACAGGGGTCACTCCCAGATAGTACACAGGTGCACTGCCAGAGAATACACAGGGGTCACTCAAAGATAGTACACAGGGGTCACTCCCGGATAGTACACAGCGGTCACTCCTGGAGAGTACACAGGGGTCACTCCCAGAAAGTACACAGGGGTCACTTCCGGATATTACACAGCGGTCATTCCCGGATAGTACACAGGGGTCACCCCCAGATAGTATACAGGGGTCACTCCCAGAAAGTACACAGGGGTCACTCCCAGATAGTACACAGGGGTCACTCCCGGATATTACACAGCGGTCACTCACAGATAGTACACAGGTGTCACCCCAGGATAGTACACAGGGGTCACCCCCAGATAGTACACAGGGGTCACTTCCGGATAGTACACAGGGGTCACCCCCAGATAGTACACAGGGGTCACTCCCAGATAGTACACAGGGGTCACTCCCAGATAGTACCCACGAGTCACTCCCGGATAGTACACGGCGTCACTCCCGGATTGTACACATGGGTCACTCCCAGAAATTACACAGGGGTCACTCCAGGATAGTACACAGGGGTCACTCGCAGATAGTACACAGGGGTCACTCCCAATTAGGACACAGGGCTCACTCCCGGACATTACACAGGGGTCACTCCCAGATAGTACACATTGGTCACTTCCAGAGAGTACACAGGGGTCACTCCCAGAGAGTACACACGGGTCACTCCCAGAGAGTACACAGGGGCCACTCCCAGAGAGTACACCGGGGTCACTCAAAGATATTACACAGGGGTCACTCCCGGATAGTACACAGCGGTCACTCCCGGATAGTACACAGGGGTCACTCCCAGATAGTACACAGGGGTCACTCCCAGATAGTACACAGGGGTCCCTCCCAGATAGTACACAGGGGTCACTCCCAGATAGTATCCAGGGGTCACTCCCGGATTGTACACGGCGTCACTCCCGGATAGTACACAGGGGTCACTCCAAGAAATTACACAGGGGTCACTCCAGGATAGTACACAGGGGTCTCTCGCATTTAGTACACAGGGGTCACTCACAATTAGAACACAGGGGTCACTCCTGGACATTACACAGGGGTCACTCCCAGATAGTACACATTGGTCACTCCCAGAGAGTACACAGAGGTCACTCCCTGAGAGTACACAGGGGTCACTCCCAGAGAGTACACAGGGGCCACTCCCAGAGAGTACACCCGGGTCACTCAAAGATATTACACAGGGGTCACTCCCGGATAGTACACAGCGGTCACTCCCGGATAGTACACAGGGGTCACTCCAGATAGTACACAGGGGTCACTCCCAGAAAGTACACAGGGGTCTCTCCCAGATATTACACAGGGGTCACTCCCGGATAGTACACAAGGGTTACTCGCGGAGAGTACACAGAGGTCACTCCCGAATATTACTGAGGGGTCACTCCCAGATAGTACACAGGGGTCTCTCCCGGACATTACACAGGGGTCACTCCCAGATAGTACTCATTGGTCACTCCCAGAGAGTACACAGGGGTCACTCCGATGGGAGTACACAGGGTTCACTCCCAGATAGTACTCATTGGTCACTCCCAGAGAGTACACAGGGGTCACTCCCGGATATTACTGAGGGGTCACTCCTGGATATTACTGAGGGGTCACTCCCAGATAGTACACAGGGGTCACTCACAGATATTACACAGGGGTCACTCCTGGACATAACACAGGGGTCACTCCCGGATAGTACACAGGGGTCACTCCCGGACATAACACAGGGGTTACTCCCGGATAGTACACAGGGGTCACTCCCGGATAGTACACAGCGGTCACTCCCGGATAGTACACAGGGGTCTCTCCAGATAGTGCACAGGGGTCACTCCAGATAGTACACAGGGGTCACTCCCAGAAAGTACACAGGGGTCACTCCCAGATATTACACAGGGGTCACTCCCAGATAGTACACTGCAGTCACTCCCAGATAGCACACAGGGGTCACTCCCAGATAGTTCCCAGGGGTCACTCCCGGATAGTACACGGGGTCACTCCCGGATAGTACACAGGGGTCACTCCCAGATAGTACACAGGGGTCACTCTCGGATATTACTGAGGGGTCACTCCAGGATATTACTGAGGGGTCACTCCCGGATATTACTGAGAGGTCACTGCAGGATATTACTGAGGGGTCACTCCCGGATATTACTGAGACGTCACTCTCGGATATTACTTTATGGTCACTCCCGGATATTACTGAAGGGTCACTCGCGGATATTACTAAGGGTTCACTTTCAGATAATACACAGTCGTCACTCCCAGATAGTACACAGGGGTCACTCCCGGATATTACTGTGGGGTCACTGCCGGATAGTACTGAGGGGTCACTCCCGGATATTACTGTGGGGTCATTCCCAGATATTACTGAAGGGTCACTCCAGGATATTACTGTGGGTTCATTCCCAGATATTACTGAGGGGTCACTCCCGGACAGTACAGAGGAGTCACTCCCAGATATTACACAGGGGTCACTCCAGGATATTATACAGGGGTCACTCCTGGATAGTACACAGGGGACACTCCAGGATATTACACTGGGTCACTCCCAGATAGTACACAGGAGTCACTGCCGGACATAACACAGGGGTCACTCCCGGATATTACACAGGGGTCACTCCCAGATATTACACAGGGTTCACTCCAGGATAGTACACCGGGTTCACTCCCGGAGAGTACACAGGGGTCTCTCCTGGATAGTACACAGGCATCACTCCCGAATATTACACAGGGATCACTCCCAGTTTGTACACAGGGGTCACTCCCAGACATTACACAGGGGTCACTCCCAGATAGTACACATTGGTCACTCCCAGAGAGTACACAGAGGTCACTCCCAGAGAGTACACAGGGGTCACTCCCAGAGAGTACACAGGGGCCACTCCCAGAGAGTACACCGGGGTCACTCAAAGATATTACACAGGGGTCACTCCCGGATAGTACACAGCGGTCACTCCCGGATAGTACACAGGGGTCACTCCAGATAGTACACAGGGGTCACTCCCAGAAAGTACACAGGGGTCACTCCCAGATATTACACAGGGGTCACTCCCGGATAGTACACAAGGGTTACTCGCGGAGAGTACACAGAGGTCACTCCCGAATATTACTGAGGGGTCACTCCCAGATAGTACACAGGGCTCTCTCCCGGACATTACACAGGGGTCACTCCCAGATAGTACTCATTGGTCACTCCCAGAGAGTACACAGGGGTCACTCCCGGATATTACTGAGGGGTCACTCCTGGATATTACTGAGGGGTCACTCCCAGATAGTACACAGGGGTCACTCACAGATATTACACAGGGGTCACTGCCAGTTAGTACACAGGGGTCACTCCTGGACATAACACAGGGGTCACTCCCGGATAGTACACAGGGGTCACTCCCGGACATAACACAGGGGTTACTCCCGGATAGTACACAGGGGTCACTCCCGGATAGTACACAGCGGTCACTCCCGGATAGTACACAGGGGTCTCTCCAGATAGTGCACAGGGGTCACTCCAGATAGTACACAGGGGTCACTCACAGAAAGTACACAGGGGTCACTCCCAGATATTACACAGGGGTCACTCCCAGATAGTACACAGGGGTCACTCCCAGATAGTACCCAGGGGTCACTCCCGGATAGTACACGGGGTCACTCCCGGATAGTACACAGGGGTCACTCCCAGATAGTACACAGGGGTCACTCTCGGATATTACTGAGGGGTCACTCCAGGATATTACTGAGGGGTCACTCCCGGATATTACTGAGAGGTCACTGCAGGATATTACTGAGGGGTCACTCCCGGATATTACTGAGACGTCACTCTCGGATATTACTTTATGGTCACTCCCGGATATTACTGAAGGGTCACTCGCGGATATTACTAAGGGTTCACTTTCAGATAATACACAGGCGTCACTCCCAGATAGTACACAGGGGTCACTCCCGGATATTACTGTGGGGTCACTGCCGGATAGTACTGAGGGGTCACTCCCGGATATTACTGTGGGGTCATTCCCAGATATTACTGAAGGGTCACTCCAGGATATTACTGTGGGTTCATTCCCAGATATTACTGAGGGGTCACTCCCGGACAGTACAGAGGAGTCACTCCCAGATATTACACAGGGGTCACTCCAGGATATTATACAGGGGTCACTCCTGGATAGTACACAGGGGACACTCCAGGATATTACACTGGGTCACTCCCAGATAGTACACAGGAGTCACTGCCGGACATAACACAGGGGTCACTCCCGGATATACACAGGGGTCACTCCCAGATATTACACAGGGTTCACTCCAGGATAGTACACCGGGTTCACTCCCGGAGAGTACACAGGGGTCTCTCCTGGATAGTACACAGGCATCACTCCCGAATATTACACAGGGATCACTCCCAGTTTGTACACAGGGGTCACTCCCAGACATTACACAGGGGTCACTCCCAGACATTACACAGGGGTCACTCCCAGACATTACACAGGGGTCACTCCCGGATATTACACAGGGGTCACTCCCAGATATTACACAGGGGTCACTCCCAGAGAGTACACAGTGGTCACTCCCAGATAGTACAGAGGGGTCACTCCCGGATAGTACACAGGGGTCACTCCCAGATATTACACAGGGGTCACTCCCAGGGAGTACACAGTGGTCACTCCCAGATAGTACACAGGGTTCACTCCCAGATAGGACACAAGGGTCACTCACAGGTAGTACACAGGGGTCACTCCCGGACATTACACAGGGGTCACTCCCAGATAGTACACATTGGTCACTGCCAGAGAATACACAGGGGTCACTCAAAGATAGTACACAGGGGTCACTCCCGGATAGTACACAGCGGTCACTCCTGGATAGTACACAGGGGTCACTCCCAGATAGTACACAGGGGTCACTCCCGGATATTACACAGCGGTCACTCCCGGATAGTACACAGGGGTCACCCCACGATAGTATACAGGGGTCACTCCCAGAAAGTACACAGGGGTCACTCCCAGATATTACACAGGGGTCACTTCCAGATAGTACACAGGGGTCACTCCCAGATATTACACGGGGGTCACTCCCAGATAGTACACAGGGGTCACTCCCAGATAGTACACAGGGGTCACTCCCAGATAGTACACAGGAGTCACTCCCAGATAGTACACAGGGGTCGCCCCCAGATAGTACACAGGGGTCACTCCCGGATAGTACACGGCGTCACTCCCGGATTGTACACATGGGTCACTCCCAGAAATTACACTGGGGTCACTCCAGGATAGTACACAAGGGTCACTCGCAGATAGTACACAGGGGTCACTCACAATTAGGACACAGGGCTCACTCCCAGACATTACACAGGGGTCACTCCCAGATAGTACACATTGGTCACTCCCAGAGAGTACACAGGGGTCACTCCCAGAGAGTACACACGGGTGACTCCCAGAGAGTACACAGGGGCCACTCCCAGAGAGTACGCCGGGGTCACTCAAAGATAGTACACCGGGGTCACTCAAAGATATTACACAGTGTCACTCCCGGATAGTACACAGGGGTCACTCCAGATAGTACCCAGGGGTCACTCCCAGAAAGTACACAGGGGTCACTCCCAGATATTACACAGGGGTCACTCCCGGATAGTACACAAGGGTTACTCGCGGAGAGTACACAGAGGTCACTCCCGAATATTACTGAGGGGTCACTCCCAGATAGTACACAGGGGTCTCTCCTGGACATTACACAGGGGTCACTCCCAGATAGTACTCATTGGTCACTCCCAGTGAGTACACAGGGGTCACTCCCAGATAGTACACAGGTGCACTGCCAGAGAATACACAGGGGTCACTCAAAGATAGTACACAGGGGTCACTCCCAGATAGTACACAGGGGTCACTCCCAGATAGTACCCACAAGTCTCTCTCGGATAGTACACGGCGTCACTCCCGGATTGTACACATGGGTCACTCCCAGAAATTACACTGGGGTCACCCCCAGATAGTACACAGGGGTCACTTCCGGATAGTACACAGGGATCACCCCCAGATAGTACACAGGGGTCACCCCCAAATAGTACACAGGGGTCACTCGCAGAAAGTACACAGGGGTCACTCCCGGATATTACACAGGGGTCACTCCCGGATAGTACACAAGGGTAATTCCCAGATAGTACACAGGGGTCACTCCCAGAAAGTACACAGGGGTCACTCCCGGATAGTACACAAGGGTTACTCCCGGAGAGTACACGGGGGTATCTCCCGGATAGTACACAGGGGTCACTCCCGAATATTACTGAGGGGTCAGTCCCAGATAGTACACAGGGTTCACTCCCAGATAGGACACAAGGGTCACTCACAGGTAGTACACAGGGGTCACTCCCGGACATTACACAGGGGTCACTCCCAGATAGTACACATTGGTCACTCCCAGAGAGTACACAGGCGTCACTCCCAGATAGTACACAGGGGCCACTGCCAGAGAATACACAGGGGTCACTCAAAGATAGTACACAGGGGTCACTCCCGGATAGTACACAGCGGTCACTCCTGGATAGTACACAGGGGTCACTCCCAGATTGTACACAGGGGTCACTCCCGGATATTACACAGCGGTCACTCCCGGATAGTACACAGGGGTCACCCCCAGATAGTATACAGGGGTCACTCCCAGAAAGTACACAGGGGTCACTCCCAGATATTACACAGGGGTCACTTCCAGATAGTACACAGGGGTCACTCCCAGATATTACACGGGGGTCACTCCCAGATAGTACACAGGGGTCACTCCCAGATAGTACACAGGGGTCACTCCCAGATAGTACCCACAAGTCACTCCCGGATAGTACACGGCGTCACTCCCGGATTGTACACATGGGTCACTCCCAGAAATTACACTGGGGTCACTCCAGGATATTACACAAGGGTCACTCGCAGATAGTACACAGGGGTCACTCACAATTAGGACACAGGGCTCACTCCCAGACATTACACAGGGGTCACTCCCAGATAGTACACATTGGTCACTCCCAGAGAGTACACAGGGGTCACTCCCAGAGAGTACACACGGGTCACTCCCAGAGAGTACACAGGGGCCACTCCCAGAGAGTACGCCGGGTCACTCAAAGATAGTACACCGGGGTCACTCAAAGATATTACACAGTGTCACTCCCGGATAGTACACAGGGGTCACTCCAGATAGTACCCAGGGGTCACTCCCAGAAAGTACACAGGGGTCACTCCCAGATATTACACAGGGGTCACTCCCGGATAGTACACAAGGGTTACTCGCGGAGAGTACACAGAGGTCACTCCCGAATATTACTGAGGGGTCACTCCCAGATAGTACACAGGGGTCACTCCTGGACATTACAGAGGGGTCACTCCCAGATAGTACTCATTGGTCACTCCCAGTGAGTACACAGGGGTCACTCCCAGATAGTACACAGGTGCACTGCCAGAGAATACACAGGGGTCACTCAAAGATAGTACACAGGGGTCACTCCCGGATAGTACACAGCGGTCACTCCTGGAGAGTACACAGGGGTCACTCCCAGAAAGTACACAGGGGTCACTTCCGGATATTACACAGCGGTCATTCCCGGATAGTACACAGGGGTCACCCCCAGATAGTATACAGGGGTCACTCCCAGAAAGTACACAGGGGTCACTCCCAGATAGTACACAGGGGTCACTCCCGGATATTACACAGCGGTCACTCACAGATAGTACACAGGTGTCACCCCAGGATAGTACACAGGGGTCACCCCCAGATAGTACACAGGGGTCACTTCCGGATAGTACACAGGGGTCACCCCCAGATAGTACACAGGGGTCACTCCCAGATAGTACACAGGGGTCACTCCCAGATAGTACCCACGAGTCACTCCCGGATAGTACACGGCGTCACTCCCGGATTGTACACATGGGTCACTCCCAGAAATTACACAGGGGTCACTCCAGGATAGTACACAGGGGTCACTCGCAGATAGTACACAGGGGTCACTCCCAATTAGGACACAGGGCTCACTCCCGGACATTACACAGGGGTCACTCCCAGATAGTACACATTGGTCACTTCCAGAGAGTACACAGGGGTCACTCCCAGAGAGTACACACGGGTCACTCCCAGAGAGTACACAGGGGCCACTCCCAGAGAGTACACCGGGGTCACTCAAAGATATTACACAGGGGTCACTCCCGGATAGTACACAGCGGTCACTCCCGGATAGTACACAGGGGTCACTCCCAGATAGTACACAGGGGTCACTCCCAGATAGTACACAGGGGTCCCTCCCAGATAGTACACAGGGGTCACTCCCAGATAGTATCCAGGGGTCACTCCCGGATTGTACACGGCGTCACTCCCGGATAGTACACAGGGGTCACTCCAAGAAATTACACAGGGGTCACTCCAGGATAGTACACAGGGGTCTCTCGCATTTAGTACACAGGGGT
The DNA here is from genome assembly GCA_026770705.1 of Isurus oxyrinchus. Classification (NCBI taxonomy): domain Eukaryota; kingdom Metazoa; phylum Chordata; class Chondrichthyes; order Lamniformes; family Lamnidae; genus Isurus; species Isurus oxyrinchus. Next base: position 430,148 of record JANJGN010000410.1, read on the forward strand.
CACTCACAATTAGAACACAGGGGTCACTCCTGGACATTACACAGGGGTCACTCCCAGATAGTACACATTGGTCACTCCCAGAGAGTACACAGAGGTCACTCCCTGAGAGTACACAGGGGTCACTCCCAGAGAGTACACAGGGGCCACTCCCAGAGAGTACACCCGGGTCACTCAAAGATATTACACAGGGGTCACTCCCGGATAGTACACAGCGGTCACTCCCGGATAGTACACAGGGGTCACTCCAGATAGTACACAGGGGTCACTCCCAGAAAGTACACAGGGGTCTCTCCCAGATATTACACAGGGGTCACTCCCGGATAGTACACAAGGGTTACTCGCGGAGAGTACACAGAGGTCACTCCCGAATATTACTGAGGGGTCACTCCCAGATAGTACACAGGGGTCTCTCCCGGACATTACACAGGGGTCACTCCCAGATAGTACTCATTGGTCACTCCCAGAGAGTACACAGGGGTCACTCCGATGGGAGTACACAGGGTTCACTCCCAGATAGTACTCATTGGTCACTCCCAGAGAGTACACAGGGGTCACTCCCGGATATTACTGAGGGGTCACTCCTGGATATTACTGAGGGGTCACTCCCAGATAGTACACAGGGGTCACTCACAGATATTACACAGGGGTCACTCCTGGACATAACACAGGGGTCACTCCCGGATAGTACACAGGGGTCACTCCCGGACATAACACAGGGGTTACTCCCGGATAGTACACAGGGGTCACTCCCGGATAGTACACAGCGGTCACTCCCGGATAGTACACAGGGGTCTCTCCAGATAGTGCACAGGGGTCACTCCAGATAGTACACAGGGGTCACTCCCAGAAAGTACACAGGGGTCACTCCCAGATATTACACAGGGGTCACTCCCAGATAGTACACTGCAGTCACTCCCAGATAGCACACAGGGGTCACTCCCAGATAGTTCCCAGGGGTCACTCCCGGATAGTACACGGGGTCACTCCCGGATAGTACACAGGGGTCACTCCCAGATAGTACACAGGGGTCACTCTCGGATATTACTGAGGGGTCACTCCAGGATATTACTGAGGGGTCACTCCCGGATATTACTGAGAGGTCACTGCAGGATATTACTGAGGGGTCACTCCCGGATATTACTGAGACGTCACTCTCGGATATTACTTTATGGTCACTCCCGGATATTACTGAAGGGTCACTCGCGGATATTACTAAGGGTTCACTTTCAGATAATACACAGTCGTCACTCCCAGATAGTACACAGGGGTCACTCCCGGATATTACTGTGGGGTCACTGCCGGATAGTACTGAGGGGTCACTCCCGGATATTACTGTGGGGTCATTCCCAGATATTACTGAAGGGTCACTCCAGGATATTACTGTGGGTTCATTCCCAGATATTACTGAGGGGTCACTCCCGGACAGTACAGAGGAGTCACTCCCAGATATTACACAGGGGTCACTCCAGGATATTATACAGGGGTCACTCCTGGATAGTACACAGGGGACACTCCAGGATATTACACTGGGTCACTCCCAGATAGTACACAGGAGTCACTGCCGGACATAACACAGGGGTCACTCCCGGATATTACACAGGGGTCACTCCCAGATATTACACAGGGTTCACTCCAGGATAGTACACCGGGTTCACTCCCGGAGAGTACACAGGGGTCTCTCCTGGATAGTACACAGGCATCACTCCCGAATATTACACAGGGATCACTCCCAGTTTGTACACAGGGGTCACTCCCAGACATTACACAGGGGTCACTCCCAGATAGTACACATTGGTCACTCCCAGAGAGTACACAGAGGTCACTCCCAGAGAGTACACAGGGGTCACTCCCAGAGAGTACACAGGGGCCACTCCCAGAGAGTACACCGGGGTCACTCAAAGATATTACACAGGGGTCACTCCCGGATAGTACACAGCGGTCACTCCCGGATAGTACACAGGGGTCACTCCAGATAGTACACAGGGGTCACTCCCAGAAAGTACACAGGGGTCACTCCCAGATATTACACAGGGGTCACTCCCGGATAGTACACAAGGGTTACTCGCGGAGAGTACACAGAGGTCACTCCCGAATATTACTGAGGGGTCACTCCCAGATAGTACACAGGGCTCTCTCCCGGACATTACACAGGGGTCACTCCCAGATAGTACTCATTGGTCACTCCCAGAGAGTACACAGGGGTCACTCCCGGATATTACTGAGGGGTCACTCCTGGATATTACTGAGGGGTCACTCCCAGATAGTACACAGGGGTCACTCACAGATATTACACAGGGGTCACTGCCAGTTAGTACACAGGGGTCACTCCTGGACATAACACAGGGGTCACTCCCGGATAGTACACAGGGGTCACTCCCGGACATAACACAGGGGTTACTCCCGGATAGTACACAGGGGTCACTCCCGGATAGTACACAGCGGTCACTCCCGGATAGTACACAGGGGTCTCTCCAGATAGTGCACAGGGGTCACTCCAGATAGTACACAGGGGTCACTCACAGAAAGTACACAGGGGTCACTCCCAGATATTACACAGGGGTCACTCCCAGATAGTACACAGGGGTCACTCCCAGATAGTACCCAGGGGTCACTCCCGGATAGTACACGGGGTCACTCCCGGATAGTACACAGGGGTCACTCCCAGATAGTACACAGGGGTCACTCTCGGATATTACTGAGGGGTCACTCCAGGATATTACTGAGGGGTCACTCCCGGATATTACTGAGAGGTCACTGCAGGATATTACTGAGGGGTCACTCCCGGATATTACTGAGACGTCACTCTCGGATATTACTTTATGGTCACTCCCGGATATTACTGAAGGGTCACTCGCGGATATTACTAAGGGTTCACTTTCAGATAATACACAGGCGTCACTCCCAGATAGTACACAGGGGTCACTCCCGGATATTACTGTGGGGTCACTGCCGGATAGTACTGAGGGGTCACTCCCGGATATTACTGTGGGGTCATTCCCAGATATTACTGAAGGGTCACTCCAGGATATTACTGTGGGTTCATTCCCAGATATTACTGAGGGGTCACTCCCGGACAGTACAGAGGAGTCACTCCCAGATATTACACAGGGGTCACTCCAGGATATTATACAGGGGTCACTCCTGGATAGTACACAGGGGACACTCCAGGATATTACACTGGGTCACTCCCAGATAGTACACAGGAGTCACTGCCGGACATAACACAGGGGTCACTCCCGGATATTACACAGGGGTCACTCCCAGATATTACACAGGGTTCACTCCAGGATAGTACACCGGGTTCACTCCCGGAGAGTACACAGGGGTCTCTCCTGGATAGTACACAGGCATCACTCCCGAATATTACACAGGGATCACTCCCAGTTTGTACACAGGGGTCACTCCCAGACATTACACAGGGGTCACTCCCAGACATTACACAGGGGTCACTCCCAGACATTACACAGGGGTCACTCCCGGATATTACACAGGGGTCACTCCCAGATATTACACAGGGGTCACTCCCAGAGAGTACACAGTGGTCACTCCCAGATAGTACAGAGGGGTCACTCCCGGATAGTACACAGGGGTCACTCCCAGATATTACACAGGGGTCACTCCCAGGGAGTACACAGTGGTCACTCCCAGATAGGACACAGGGGTCACTCCCGGATAGTACACAGGGTTCACTTCCGGATAGTACACAGGGGTCACTCCCGGATATTGCTGCGGGGTCACTCCCTGATATTACTGAGGGGTCACTCCGGGATAGTACTGAGGGGTTACTCCCAGATAGGACACAGGGGTCACTGCCAGATAGTACATGGGGTCACTCCCGGATATTTTTGAGGAGTCACTCCTGGATATCTCCTCCTATCACTGCTTGCTTGTCCCAACAACCCTCCCGCCAACTACCTTCTCCCCCCCCAATCACCCCCACCCCCACTTAAACCAGCTTATATTTCACCCCTCTCCTATCTTTCCTTTGTTCTGTTGAAGCGTCAGACGGACTCGACACGTTAGGTGTGTTCCTGTCCGCAGATCCTGCCAGAGCTGCTGCGCTTTTCTGTGTCTGTTTTTGTTGTGAATGCTCTGACTGATATTCTTCCTGACTCTGGTCACACAGGTCGAGCCTACGAACCGGAGTTTTACTACGATACTCCGAGTCCAGTGAGGATCCAGAAAAGCAATCTTTACATGTACATCCTGCAGTGGACTCAGAAACTCCCACACAGTGTGGGTGATGTGGTGAAATATAAACTGGAGATACAGCAAGAGGTGAGGCTGCATTCCCAGAGGATACTCTGGCACCACGGAGGGGGAACTGCTTCACTGGGAGCTGGTTCACTGGAATCAGGTTCACTGGGATCAGGTTCACTGGGATCAGGGACGGTGGGATCAGGTTCACTAGGCTCGGGTCCATAGGATCAGGGACCCTGGGATCGGGTTTACTGGGATCGGATTCACTGGGATCGGGGACGCTGGGATCCAGTTCACTGGGATCGGGGACGCTGAGATCCGGTTCACTGGGATCAGGGACACTGGCAGTGGGGACACTGGGAACAGGGACACTGGGATCAGGGACACTGGCAGTGGGGACACTGGGATCAGGGACACTGGCAGTGGGGACACTGAGATCGGGGACACCGGGATCAGGGACACTGGCAGTGGGGACACCGGGATCAGGGACACTGGGATCAGGGACACTGGGATCAGGGACACTGGCAGTGGGGACACTGGGATCAGGGACACTGGGATCAGGGACAATGGCAGTGGGGACATTGGGATCAGGGACACTGGCAGTGGGGGCACTGGGATCAGGGACACTGGCAGTGAGGACACCGGGATCAGGGACACTGGCAGTGGGGACACTGGGATCAGGGACACTGGCAGTGGGGACACTGGGATCAGGGACACTGGCAGTGAGGACACTGGGATCAGGGACACTGGCAGTGGGGACACTGGGATCAGGGACACTGGGATCAGGGACACTGGCAGTGGGGACACTGGGATCAGGGACACTGGCAGTGGGGACACTGAGATCGGGGACACCGAGATCAGGGACACTGGCAGTGGGGACACCGGGATCAGGGACACTGGGATCAGGGACACTGGGATCAGGGACACTGGCAGTGGGGACACTGGGATCAGGGACACTGGGATCAGGGACAATGGCAGTGGGGACACTGGGATCAGGGACAATGGCAGTGGGGACACTGGGATCAGGGACACTGGCAGTGGGGACACAGGGATCAGGGACACTGGGATCAGGGACACTGGCAGTGGGGACACTGGGATCAGGTACACTGGGATCAGGGACAATGGCAGTGGGGACACTGAGATCAGGGACACTGGCAGTGGGGACACTGGGATCAGGGACACTGGCAGTGAGGACACTGGGATCAGGGACACTGGCAGTGGGGACACTGGGATCAGGGACACTGGCAGTGGGGACACTGGGATCAGGGACACTGGGATCAGGGACACTGGCAGTGGGGACACTGAGATCAGGGACACTGGCAGTGGGGACACTGAGATCGGGGACACTGGCAGTGGGGACACTGGGATCAGGGACACTGGCAGTGGGAACACTGGGATCAGGGACTCTGGGATCAGGCACACTGGCAATGGGGACACTGGGATCAGGGACGGTGGGATCAGGTTCACTAGGCTCGGGTCCATAGGATCAGGGACCCTGGGATCGGGTTTACTGGGATCGGATTCACTGGGATCGGGGACGCTGGGATCCATTTCACTGGGATCAGGGATGCTGGGATCCAGTTCACTGGGATCGGGGACGCTGAGATCCGGTTCACTGGGATCAGGGACACTGGCAGTGGGGACACTGGGAACAGGGAAACTGGGATCAGGGACACTGGCAGTGGGGACACTGGGATCAGGGACACTGGCAGTGGGGACACTGAGATCGGGGACACCGGGATCAGGGACACTGGCAGTGGGGACACCGGGATCAGGGACACTGGGATCAGGGACACTGGGATCAGGGACACTGGCAGTGGGGACACTGGGATCAGGGACACTGGGATCAGGGACAATGGCAGTGGGGACATTGAGATCAGGGACACTGGCAGTGGGGACACTGAGATCAGGGACACTGGCAGTGTGGACACCGGGATCAGGGACACTGGCAGTGGGGACACTGGGATCAGGGACACTGGCAGTGGGGACACTGGGATCAGGGACAATGGCAGTGGGGACACTGGGTTCAGGGACACTGGCAGTGAGGACACTGGGATCAGGGACACTGGCAGTGGGGACACTGGGATCAGGGACACTGGGATCAGGGACAATGGCAGTGGGGACATTGAGATCAGGGACACTGGCAGTGGGGACACTGAGATCAGGGACACTGGCAGTGTGGACACCGGGATCAGGGACACTGGCAGTGGGGACACTGGGATCAGGGACACTGGCAGTGGGGACACTGGGATCAGGGACAATGGCAGTGGGGACACTGGGTTCAGGGACACTGGCAGTGAGGACACTGGGATCAGGGACACTGGCAGTGGGGACACTGGGATCAGGGACACTGGGATCAGGGACACTGGCAGTGGGGACACTGGGATCAGGGACACTGGCAGTGGGGACACTGAGATCGGGGACACCAGGATCAGGGACACTGGCAGTGGGGACACCGGGATCAGGGACACTGGGATCAGGGACACTGGCAGTGGGGACACTGGGATCAGGGACACTGGGATCAGGGACAATGGCAGTGGGGACACTGGGATCAGGGACACTGGCAGTGGGGACACTGGGATCAGGGACACTGGCAGTGGGGACACTGAGATCGGGGACACCGGGATCAGGGACACTGGCAGTGGGGACACTGGGATCAGGGACAATGGCAGTGGGGACACTGGGATCAGGGACACTGGCAGTGGGGACACCGGGATCAGGGACACTGGGATCAGGGACACTGGCAGTGGGGACACTGGGATCAGGTACACTGGGATCAGGGACAATGGCAGTGGGGACACTGGGATCAGGGACAATGGCAGTGGGGACACTGGGATCAGGGACACTGGCAGTGGAGACACTGGGATTAGGGACACTGGCAGTGAGGACACTGGGATCAGGGACACTGGCAGTGGGGACACTGGGATCAGGGACACTGGCAATGGGGACACTGGGATCAGGGACACTGGCAGTGGGGACACTGAGATCAGGGACACTGGGATCAGGGACACTGGCAGTGGGGACACTGGGATCAGGGACACTGGCAGTGGGGACACTGGGATCAGGGATACTGGCAGTGGGGACACTGGGATCAGGGACACTGGCAGTGGGGACACTGGGGAGCAGCCAAAGGAAAAGGGAAAATATCGAAAGTGAAAGTAAACTATCTGGAATGATAAGAACAGACCACATACATACATACATGTGGCTTTTCCACATACATTAAAAAGGTAGAATATATGAATTCGGAGCAGGAGGAGGCCATTCAGCCCCTCTAGCCATTCACTAAGACCATGACTGACCTGAATGTAACCTCAACCCCACATTCCGCCCCCCCCCACCACAAAGTAAACTTTGGCCCCTTAAAACCAGGAAGAGGAGAAATTGTTCTGGTGAACGAGGAGCAGATACTTGGACTGGTTCTGTCCTCAGTGCAGGCCCAGGTTTAGGTGCTTTAGTGTCCCAGTCCCACCTCACTCATCCCACATTCCCGGGAAACAGGCCTCCCTTTCACCCTCCGCACCGTCACCTCGCTGCTTCCTCATGCCAGGCCCCAGCTTTAAAGGGCAGCTGCCCGCTCCCTGGCAGTGCTGTCAGCCCTGGACAGGACCCTGAATAGCAGCAGGACTCCAGCCTCCTGGTCCAGTGAGGTGTCCCTGCGACAGCTTGTGGGCACTGATGGAACCAAGCGCTATGTCCTGTACCCCCACTCTGGCTGCAGGAGCAGCATCAGTGTCACCACTCCAGCTTGGCAGGCAGTGCTGGTCAGCGCCAGTGCTGTATGGAAGAGGCTGGCCATCCAGTGTAGACAGAGGATGGATGATCTCATCCACACAGCCAGGGTAAGGCAACCATCTCCTCACTCTAAACTCACACACTCACACACCCATCACACATTCACTGGCATCTCCCTCACTGCCAACTCGAGGGACATCACCACTCACTCTCTTGCACACACCCTCACCCCTCCATCAGGCCTCATCTCCTCTGGAGATGCCTCCTCAAACCTCACCATCTCGAGGCCACTTGTACAGACCAACATGTGCCCCCCACACACACACCCTGGGATACCCCCCTTCCCCAGCACAGCCCTCACCCTGCAGCTTCTCCCTCTGCCTGAGGCCGCTTCTCCCCCTTCCCCAAGCAAGGCCCAGCCCTGCAGCCTTTGGAGAGTCACCTTGGCCCTACGGCTGGTCTGGTAGGTAGAGACCTGCCCGTGACCGGCTGTAATAACCGATGCAGTTATTTCAAATCCCAGAGGGAAACTTGAAACGACTGTCATAACCTATAATTTTAAGTGTTATGTTTGAGATGCGACTCTAAACTCAGGAATCAGACCATTAGCTCACAAGAGGTTTTACATTAAACTAAGTGAAATATTTTATTAATTTACACTGGTTAAACTGTCTATACACATGGCTACAAATTACTACTATCATAACTTTTAACAAACTCCCAAACGAATCTCCATTAAGGCAACAGCAACCCATAGACTTAACCAGAAACCAGGCAAAGCATTTTCACCTTACACATTCAAAATGAGATTCTTTTCACTTTGGTTCCTGTGGAGCCAGTTGGAGGCTTACAGCTGCTTTGATCTCACATTACCCCTGCACTGAACACCCAGAAACTACTGAAGTTATACCGACCAGCCCCATTGAATATTAATTCCCATTGTATCAACAGCCTCTGAACCAAACCTCTCTAACAATAAAACCCCTTTCATTGCACCAATGTTATTAGTAAGATAAACATCTTGCTTGGTAGCTGCTAGAGAGGGGTCAGTTTACACCCCACTTCTTCAATGCTCTACAAATGCAGCTATCTCCCTTCCATACCAAAACTAGCACACAAAGCCCCCAGACTGGCTGGCTTTAATCCAGTTAGCACACCCACACACTAAACCTCTACTTTAAAAGAGAAACATTTTCCAATAACATCATAAACAGTAATAGCTTCCTGACGGCCCCTGTGAAAGTGGTGTGGTGCTGCCCGGGGAGGCTGGCACTGAGACTGCCAGTGTTGTTCAAGTCAAGGTCAGCAAACAAACCTCAGAACAGCAGCACGTCACCGATGTACCCGTTGTGAAACAAACTGCTGTGTAATCAGACCGGCGTGCCGAACGATCCAGCAAGGGGTGGTGATTCCGGCCGGCTGGGTTTAGAATGATGTTCCCAATGTCTGGCAGCAGGAAGTGCAGGCGACCATTGACTGGCAGAGCCGACAATCACAAACTGGTTTCACAATGGTGTAAAAGCGATTCTTGGCCATATTATGTGCTGACATCTGCCCTGATGGTCAAAGCCAACAGAAACTCTTGCCCCTTGTGTCTGCCTTCACAGTAGAGAATACAAGCTCCATACCAGAAATAGAGGGTAACCTCAGGGCTAAGAAGAGAGAGGAGATTAAGATAATTAATATCAGCAGAGAAAAAGTATTGGAGAAACTTGAGGGACTAAAATCTGACAAATGCTGAGAGCTGATGACCTACACCCCAGGGTTCTAAAGGAGATGCTGTCGAGATAGGGGATGTGCTGGCTATCATTGTCCAAAATTCCTTCCATTCAGGTCCGGTCCTATTAAATTGGAAGTTGGCAAATGTTACACCACTTTTCAAGACAGGAGGGAGGGAGAAATCAAGGAACTTCAGGAAGGTTAGCCTAACATCAGTTGTTGGGAAAATGCTGGAATCTATTATTAAGGAAGTCTTAACCATGCACTTAGAAAAGTATAGTATGATTAGAGCAAGTCAACATGGTTTTACTAAGGGGAAATCCTGTTTGACAAATTTATGAAAGCTTTTTGAGGTTGTGACTGGTAGGGTGGATAAAGGAGACCAGTAGATGGAGTTTACCTGGATTTCCACACAGCATTCGATAAGGTGCCACATGAAAGGTTAATTGGCAAGATAAGGACTCATGAGCTGGGGGTAATATTTTAGTATGGGTGGAGGATTAGTTAATGAATAGAAAGCAGAGAGTGGGCATAATCGGGGCTTTTTCAAGCTGTCAGCCAGTGAATCGTGGAGTGTCACAAGGATCAGTGCTGGGGCCCCAGCTATTTACAATCTGTATTAATGACCTAGATGAAGAGACAGAGAGTAATGTATCTATGTTTGCTGGTGATACCAAGCTAGGTGGGAAGCTAAGCTGTGAGGAGGACACTGAGAGGCTGCAAAGAGATGTAGACAGGGTAAGTGAGTGGGCAACAAGATTTCAGATGGAGTATAATGTGGGGAAGTGTGACGTTATTCACTTTGGTTGTAAGGATAGAAAGGCAGAATATTTTTTAAAAGGTGTGAAATGTGTAAGTGTTGATGTTGAAAGAGACTTGGGTGTGTTTGTACAAGGAGCACAGAGAGTTAGCGGCAGGTGCTACAAGCAATTGGGAAGGCAAATGGTGTGTTGGCCTTTATTGCAAGGGGATAGGAGTCCAAGAATAAAGAAATCTTGCTCCAGTTGTGCAGGGTTTTGGTGAGACCACATCTGGAGTAGTTTGTGCAGATTTGGTCTGTACATTTCAGGGAGGATATACTTGCATTGGAGGTGGTACAGTGAGGGTTCACTAGATTGGTCCCTGGAATGAGGGGGTGCCCTATGATGGGAGGCTGAGTGAATTGGGCTTGTATTCTCTGGAGTTTAGAAGAACGAGAGACGAACTCATTGAATCCTGTGAGATTCTGAAGGGGTTTGACAGGGTGGACACTGAGAGATTGTCCCTGCTGGTCGGGGAGTCTAAAACACGGGGACACAGTCTCAGGATAAGGGGCTGATCAGTTAGGACTGAGATGAGGAGAAATTACTTCACTCAAAGGGTTGTGAATCTTTGGAATTCTCCACCCCACAGGGTTGTGGATGCTCCATCGCTGAATATATTTAAGGTTGGGATGGATGGGTTTTTGGTATCTCAGGAAATTCACAGAATCACAGTGCAGAAGAGGCCCTTCGGCCCATCGAGTCTGCACCGAGACATGAGAAACATCTGACCTATCTACCTAATCCCATTTACCAGCACTTGGCCCACAGCCTTGAATGTTATGACGTGCCAAGTACTCATCCAGGTACTTTTTACAGGATGTGAGGCAACCCGCCTCCACCACCCTCCCAGGCAGCGCATTCCAGACCCTCACCACCCTCTGGGTAAAAAAGTTTTTCCTCACATCCCCCTAAACCTCCTGCCCCTCACCACCCTGTCCATGTCCCTCATCATCTTGTCCACCTAAGGGATATGGGGATGGGCAGGTAAATGGTGTTGAAACCCAAGATCAGCTATGATGGTGTTGGTGGAGGTGGGGGGGTAGTGATATTCCAGAGAGCCTGGGTAATGCTCTGGGGACCCGGGTTCCAATCCCACCACAGCAGCTGGTGGAATCTGAATTCAATAACAATCTGGAAACTAAAACACACTTGATGGCAGGTAGGGGAGCTGTGGCCTGCGTGACTTCAGACCCAGAACAACGTGGTTGATTCTTAAATGCCCCCAGAACAAAGGCAATAGCCAGAGAAACCCACATGATCAAATAGACTGGGACTAGTCCGTGTCCAGATGCAGCAAGACCTGGACAATATCCAGGCTTGGGCTGACAAGTGGCAAGTAACATTCACACCACACAAGTGTCAGGCAATGACTATCTCCAACAAGAGAGAATCCAACCATCATCCCTTGACATCACTGAATCCCTCACTATCAACATCCTGGGGGTTACCATTGACCAGAAATTGAACTGGACCAGCCATATAAATACTGTGGCTACAAGAGCAGCTCAGAGGCTGGGAATCCTGCAGTGAGTAACTCACCTCCTGACTCCCCAAAGCCTGTCCACCATCTACAAGGCACAAGTCAGGAGTGTGATGGAATACTCCCCACTTGCCTGGATGAGTGCAGCTCCCACAACACTCAAGAAGCTGGACACCATCCAGGACAAAGCAGCCGCTTGATTGGCACCACATCCACAAACATTCACTCCCTCCACCACCGACACACAGTAGCAGCAGTGTGTGTACCATCTACAAGATGCACTGCAGGAACTCACCAAGGCTCCTTAGACAGCACCTTCCAAACCCACGACCACTACCATCTAGAAGGACAAGGGCAGCAGATAGATGGGAACACCACCACCTGGGAGTTCCCCTCCAAGTCACTCACCATCCTGA
>JANJGN010000410.1:450000-531259 GCA_026770705.1 Isurus oxyrinchus
AGACAGCAGAGAGGAGAGAGACAGCAGACAGAGAGGAGAGAGAGAGCAGACAGAGAGGAGAGAGAGAGCAGACAGAGAGGAGAGAGACAGCAGACAGAGAGAGACAGAGACAGCAGACAGAGAGAGAGAGAGATAGCAGACAGAGAGGAGAGAGACAGCTGACAGAGACAGAGAGAGAGACAGCAGAGAGATAGAGGGATTGAGAGTGGGACGCGGACAGAGAGGGAAAGAGAAACAGTCAGAGAGATGGATAGAGACAGACAGAAAGAGACAATGTGACACAGAGAAGAAGGCCGAGACGGAGAGAGAGAGAGAGGCTGACAGAGAGAGAGAAAGAGAGGGACAGAGGGAGAGAGACAGGGAGAGAGACAGGCACATATGTCTTTCTGGCTCTCTCTGTTACTGCCTCTGTGTCTGTCTCCTTCACTCTGTTACAACATAATGATTCTCTCCCTCTCAATCTCTCTCTCTATTTTTCACTTTATCTGAGTGTTTCTCCCTCTCTCTCTCTGGCCTCTATCTCTGTTGCACTCTGTCTCTCTCTCTCTCTCTCCCTCTGTAGCTCTCCCTCTCTATCTATTTGTCTCTGTCACTCTCTCCATCACTCTCTCCATTTTATTGTCTGTCTATCTCTGTTTGTGTGTCTGTCTCTAAGTCTCTCTCTCTGTCTCTGTCTCTCTCTCTGTCTCTAAGTCTCTCTCTCTGTCTCTATCTCTGTCTCTATCTCTGTCTTTCTCTCTGTCTCTCTCTCTGTCTCTCTGTCTTTCTCTCTGTCTCTCTCTCTGTCTCTCTCTCTCTGTCTTCCTCTCCCCCTCTTTCTTTCTCTTCATCTCTCAGTCTCTCTCTATCTATCTTTCTGTCTCTATCTCTGTCTCACCCTCGGTTTGTCTCCCTCTTTGTCTCTGTCTGTCTATCTCTTTCTCTCTCTGACCTCCTGTTTCTCTATCTCAGTCTTGGACTCCTCTATCTGCCTCTCCCTCTCTCTCTCCGTCTCTCTGCCCCTCTCTACCTCTGTCCTGTCTGTTTCTCTCTCCATCTCTCTCTCCCTCTCTCTCTCTCCACCTCTCTGTCTCCCCATCTCTCTCCGTCTCTCTGCCCCTCTCTATCTCTGTCCTGTCTGTTTCTCTCTCTATCTGTCTCTCCCCCTTTCTCTGCGATACAGTTTGACATGGTTATTCGGGTTTATGGTGGGAACACGTCGTCTTTCAGAATGTTACTGATATATCTCTCTCTGTTTTTTGCAGCTACATCTTATCCAGCTCCATTGGGTAAGGCTGCGCGGACGTCACAGTGGGGTATATGTAAACAGAGAGGTGTCACCATGTCCCTGGGAACTGTGTACATGAGGAGTATTAATCCCTTTGCGAACTTACCCCTCCCAATCTAAGTCATCTCTTCCAGGCTCACAACCACCAGTTGTACCTGTAGAGTTTACGCAGCATCTTTAACATGGGAAATGTCCCAGAGCTCCGCACAGCAGCGTCACACAGCCCAGAGCTCCGCACAGCAGCGTCACACAGCCCAGAGCTCCGCACAGCAGCGTCACACAGCCCAGAGCTCCGCACAGCAGCGTCACACAGCCCAGAGCTCCGCACAGCAGCGTCACACAGCCCAGAGCTCCGCACAGCAGCATGACACAGCCCAGAGCTCCGCACAGCAGCGTCACACAGCCCAGAGCTCCGCACAGCAGCGTGACACAGCCCAGAGCTCCGCACAGCAGCGTCACACAGCCCAGAGCTCCGCACAGCAGCGTCACACAGCCCAGAGCTCCGCACAGCAGCGTCACACAGCCCAGAGCTCCGCACAGCAGCGTGACACAGCCCAGAGCTCCGCACAGCAGCGTCACACAGCCCAGAGCTCCGCACAGCAGCGTCACACAGCCCAGAGCTCCGCACAGCAGCGTGACACAGCCCAGAGCTCCGCACAGCAGCGTGACACAGCCCAGAGCTCTGCACAGCAGCGTCACACAGCCCAGAGCTCCGCACAGCAGCGTCACACAGCCCAGAGCTCCGCACAGCAGCGTGACACAGCCCAGAGCTCCGCACAGCAGCGTGACACAGCCCAGAGCTCCGCACAGCAGCGTCACACAGCCCAGAGCTCCGCACAGCAGCGTGACACAGCCCAGAGCTCCGCACAGCAGCGTCACACAGCCCAGAGCTCCGCACAGCAGCGTCACACAGCCCAGAGCTCCGCACAGCAGCGTGACACAGCCCAGAGCTCCGCACAGCAGCGTGACACAGCCCAGAGCTCCGCACAGCAGCGTCACACAGCCCAGGATCACACCAAGCCTCACACACCTGGTCAAGTAAAGGCAGGAAGCGGAGGGAGAGGGAGGATGCGGAGGGAGAGGGAGAGGGAGGACGCGGAGGGAGATGGGAGAGGGAGGACGCGGAGGGAGAGGGAGGACGCGGAGGGAGAGGGAGGACGCGGAGGGAGAGGGAGAGGGAGGACGCGGAGGGAGAGGGAGAGGGAGGACGCGGAGGGAGAGGGAGAGGGAGGACGCGGAGGGAGAGGGAGGACACGGAGGGAGAGGGAGGACGCGGAGGGAGAGGGAGAGGGACGTCTCTGTAATGGAAATGTGTTTCCAGTGGGGGTCCCACAGGCCTCGGTGCTGGGGCCCTGGCTCTTTGTGGTGTATATAAATGATTTGGAATGAGATGTAGGGCTGAGGAAGGAGTTTGTGGATGACAGGAAGACGGGCGGGTGGTAAATAGTGAGGAGGAGAGTGTAAACTGCAGGAGGACATCAATGGTCAGCTGGGCAGAGCAGGGCCAAATGGAATTCAACCGGTAATGTGCTTGGGGAGGGTAACAAGGTCAGGGGGTTACACTGTGAATGGGAGGACCCTGGGAAGGACTGAGGATCAGAGGGACCTTGGTGTGCATATCCACAGATCCCTGAAGGTAGCGGGACAGGTAGGTAAGGTGGTTAAGAAGGCACAGAGAATACTTGCCTTTATTAGTCGAGGTATAGAATATAAGAGCAGGGAGGTTATGCTGGAACTGTGTAAAATGCTGGTTAGACCACAGCTGGAGTACTGAGTGTAGTTCTGGTCGCCACATTATAGGAAGGCTGTGATTGTACTGGAGAGGGTGCAGAGGAGATTCACCAGGATGCTGCCTGGGCTGGAGGGTCTGAGCTATGAGGAAAGATTGGAGAGGCTGGGGTTGTTTTCCTTGGAGCAATGAGGTTGAGAGGGGACCTGACAGAGGTGGATAAGATTATGAGGGACATAGATAGGGTGGACAGGAAGGCACTTTTTCCATTAGTAGAAGGGTCAATAACCAGGGGGCATTGATTTAAGGTAAGAGGTAGAAGGTTAAGAGGGGAGTTGAGGGGAAATATTTCACCCAGAGGGTGGTGGGACTCTGGAACTCACTGCCTGAAAGAGTGGTTGAGTCAGAAACTCTGGTAACATTTAAGAAGTATTTAGATATTCACTTACATTTCCATAGGCTCCAGAGCTTTGGGCCAAGTGCTGGAAAATGGGATGAGTCTTTACTGACTAGAGTGGACACGATGGGCTGAATGGCCTCCTTCTGTGCTGTAGACGTCTATGAGTCAATGAGGTCGGTGTTAAGGTGCGTCTTAAAGTGAGGTAGAGTGGTGGAGAGGTTTAGGGAGAGAATTCCGGAGCTGAAGGCATGGCTGCCAATGGTGGAGTGATTCAGATCAGAGAGAAACAGCAGAGCAGAATTAGAGGATTGCAGGGATCCAGTTGGCTGAGGTCACTGACCCACTCGGGATCCCAGCTAAGATTTAAAGCGAATGTCACCTATTACTCCACCTGCAACGTCCTTGCCCACTTACCCATGCTGTCTAAATCCCCCTGCAGTCTCTGTGTGTCCTAGCATCTTACTGCACAAGCCTGGCATTGTCAGCAAACCGGGATATATTACACTCAGTTCCCTCTGCGACACTAATACACCTGGCAAAGAGCTGAGTCTGTGATAATCCCAGCCTTCAAACTGAAACTCTCCTGTTCATTCCCCAATCTACCAGCCCACCCCCAGCAGTCCTAGTGTAGGGCCATAACCTTTTTATTTGTTTCTTCACGAGATGTGGGTGTTGCCGGCTGGACCAGCATTTATTACACCATAAAACCATAAGACAAAGGAGCAGAAATTAGGCCATTCGGCCCATCCAGTCTGCTCCGCCATTCAATCATGGCTGATAAGTTTCTCAACCCCATTCTCCCGCCTTCTCCCCGTAACCTTTGACCCCCTTACTAATCAAGAACCTACCTATCTCGGTCTTAAATACACTCAATGACCTGGCCTCCACAGCCTTCTGTGGCAATGAATTCCATAGATTCACCACTCTCTGGCTAAAGAAGTTTCTCCTCATCTCTGTTCTAAAAGGTCTTCCCTTCACTCTGAGGCTGTGCCCTCGGGTCCTAGTCTCTCCTACTAATGGAAACATCTTCTCCACGTCCACTCTATCCAGGCCTTTCAGTATTCTGTAAGTTTCAATCAGATCCCCCCTCATCCTTCTAAACTCCATCGAATATAGATCCAGAGTCTTCAAACGTTCCTCATATGTTAAGCCTTTCATTCCTGGGATCATTCTCGTGAACCTCCTCTGGACCCTCTCCAGGGCCAGCACATCCTTCCTGAGATACGGGGCCCAAAATTGCTCACAATATTCTAAATGTGGTCTGACCAGAGCTTTATAAATCCTCAGCAGCACATCCCTGCTTTTATATTCTAGTACTTATTGACCATCCATAATTGCCCTTGAGAAGGTGGTGGTGAGCTGCCTTCCTGAATCACCACAGTGTGTTTCTCTGGCACCGTAAAATCCAAATGCAGTACAATGACTGCTTCCCCCTTCTCTACACAAGGGCACAGGTAACCACATGGCAATATGATGTTGTGGTGATAGCAGACCCTGGCTCAAAGTAAGGCAGGACTGGTTACTAAATATTCTCGGGCACAAGGTGTTCAGGAGAGATAGGAAAGGAGGAAGGGTAGCGATATTGGTTAAGGAGAGCATTGCAGTGCTGGAGAAAGAGGATGTCCCAGAGGGTTCAAGGTCTGAATCAATTTGGCTCGAGCTCAGGAACAAAAAGGGTGCAATTACATTGCTTGGTGTAGTCTATAGATCGTCAAACAGTGAGAAGGACGTAGAGGAACAAATCTGCAGGGGAATTACAGAGAGATGCAGCATTATAGAGTAGTTATAATGGGGGACTTTAATTACCCGGATGTAGACTGGGACAGTGATAGTGTAAAGGGTGGAGAGGGGCAAAAGTCGCTAGATTGTGTTCAGGAGAATTTTCTACAGCAGTACGTGTCCAATCCAACAAGAAAAGACGCACTGTTAGACCTGGTTCTTGGAAATGAGGTGGGCCAAGTAGATCAAGTGTCAGGAGAGGAGAATTTAGGAACACAGGAGTGGGAGTAGACCATTCAGCCCATCGAGCCTGCTCCCCCATTTAATTAGACCATGGCTGATCATCAACCCCTTCACCACTTTCTCCACTATCCCCATATCCCTGGATGTCATTAGTATCCAGGAAGCTATCAATCTCTGTTTTGAACATGCTGAATAATTGAGTTTCCCACAGTCCCATGGGCAGAGCATGCCAAAGATTCACCGCCTGCTGAGTGAAGAAATTCCCCCTCATATCAGTCTGAAACGCCCTGTCCCTCACCCTAACATTGTCAGCCCTGGTTCAGACTCACCCTGCACCCTTTCACTCCAGGTAAAAACTTTATACATTTCACTGAGATTCGCTCTCATTGCTCTAAACTCCAGTGAATACAGGCCTAGTCGGCCCAATCTCTGCTCATACTACAATCCTGCCATCCCAGGAATCAGTCTGGTGAACCTTCACTGCATTCCCTCTATGTCAAGTATATCCTTTCTTAGGTAAGGAGACCAAAACTGCACACACTTCTCCAGGTGTGGTCCCACTAAGACCCTGTACAGCTGCAGTAACACATCCTTGCTCCTGTACTCAAGTCCTCTCACAATGAAGGCCAACATACCATTTGCCTTCCTAACTGCTTGCTGCACCCACATGCTTGCTTTCAGTGACTGGTGTACAAGGACACCCAGGTCCCTTTGTACATCAACATTTCCCAACCTATCACCATTTAAATAATACTCTACCATTCTGTTTCCTCCACAGCTGTGACCCCAGCACTGATCCCTGCGGTACCCCACTAGTCACAGCCTGCCATCCTGAGAATGACCCATTTATTCCTACTCTCTGTTTCCTCTCTGTCAAACAATTCTCAATCCAAACCAATCCCAAGTGCTCGAGTTTTGTTTACTAACCTCTTGTGTGGGTGCTTACTGGAAGTTTTCTGCAAATCCAAATACACCACATCCACTGGTTCCCCTTTATCGATGTTACAAGTAACTCCCTCAGAAACCTCCAACAAACCTGTCAAACATGATTTCCCTTCCATAAATCCATCTCGTCTCTGCCCAGTTCTCCCAACGTTTTCTAAGTGTCCAGTTATCACATCCTTTACAATAGATTCTAACATTTTCCTGGCCACTGATGTCAGACTAACAGGTCTGTAGCTCTCCGCTTTCTCTCTCCCTCACTCCTTCAGTACTTTCCAGTCTGCAGGAACCTTTCCAGAACCGATCGAATTTTGAAAGAGAACCGCCAGTGCATCCATTCTAGCAATAAGCATCTCCTTCAACACTCTGGAATGTAGCTCAACAGGTCCAGGGGAATTAGCAACCCTCAATCCGATCAAGTTTTCAGCTACTACCACTTTATTCATATTCATTTCATTCACCTCCTCATTTTCACCAGCCCCTTTGTTCCCTGGTATTTCGGGGAGATTCCCTCGATCTCCTCCACTCTCCAGTTTCTCTGCCATTTCCCCAATTCTCCATTATAAATCCTACTGTCCCCACCTGAAATGGAGCCACACTTGCCCTTGCTCACCTTTTCCTTTTCACACACCTAAAAAAGCTTTTACAGACCACCTTTGTGTTTCTCACTAGCTTGTATTCATACTCTCTTTCCCTTTGCTTTATCAGTTCCTTTGTCCTCTTTAGCTGGATTCCAAATTGCTCCCAATCTTCAGGTTTATCACATTTTCTGACAACCTTATAAGCCACTTCCATTGATCTAATAATGCAATCTGTAACTCCTTTTGTTAACCTTGGTGAATTCAGCTCTCTTAATACTTGCCATGTAATACTTCTCCAAATATTAGCCATTGCCTGTCTACCATCAAATATTTTAGTGTATTTTCCCAACCACCACAGGCAATTGCCACTCACACCTTCCCAGTTACATCTGTTCAGATTGAAGTACCAATTTTCAGAATGAACAATATCACTTTCAAACTTAATATAAAATTCTACCATGTTATGGTCACTATTTCCTAAAGGCTCCTTCACAGTGAGATATATTTATTCTTTCTTAGACTGTGGGCATTGCTGGCTAAACCAGTATTTATTGCTCATCCCTAGTTGCCCTTGAGAAGGTGGTGGTGAGCTGCCTTCTTGAACCGCTGCAGTCCATGTGGTGTAGGTACACCCACAGTGCTGTTAGGGAGGGAGTTCCAGGATTTTGACCCAGCGACAGTGAAGGAACGGTGATATATTTCCAAGTCAGGATGGTGAGTGACTTGGAGGGGAACTTCCAGGTGGTGGTGTTCCCATCTATCTGCTGCCCTTGTCCTTCTAGATGGTAGTGGTCGTGGGTTTGGAAGGTGCTGTCTAAGGAGCCTTGGTGAGTTCCTGCAGTGCATCTTGTAGATGGTACACACACTGCTGCTACTGTGCGTCGGTGGTGGAGGGAGTGAATGTTTGTGGATGGGGTGCCAATCAAGCGGCTGCTTTGTCCTGGATGGTGTCCAGCTTCTTGAGTGTTGTGGGAGCTGCACTCATCCAGGCAAGTGGGGAGTATTCCATCACACTCCTGACTTGTGCCTTGTAGATGGTGGACAGGCTTTGGGGGGTCAGGAGGTGAGTTACTCACTGCAGGATTCCCAGCCTCTGAGCTGCTCTTGTAGCCACAGTATTTATATGGCTGGTCCAGTTCAGTTTCTGGTCAATGGTAACCCCCCGGATGTTGACAGTGGGGGATTCAGTGATGTTGATGCCATTGAATGTCAAGGGGCGATGGTTGGATTCTCTCTTGTTGGAGATGGTCATTGCCTGACACTTGTGTGGTGTGAATGTTACTTGCCACTTGTCAGCCCAAGCCTGGATATTGTCCAGGTCTTGCTGCATTTGGACATGGACTGCTCCAGTATCTGAGGAGTTGTGAATGGAGCTGAACATTGTGCAATCATCAGCGAACATCCCCCCTTCTGACCTTATGATGGAAGGAAGGTCATTGATGAAGCAGCTGAAGATGGTTGGGCCGAGGACACTACCCTGAGGAACTCCTGCAGTGATGTCGTGGAGCTGAGATGACTGACCTCCAACAACCACAACCATCTTCCTTTGTGCTAGGTATGACTCCAACCAGCGGAGAGTTTTCCCCCTGATTCCCATTGACCCCAGTTTTGCTGGGACTCCTTGATGCCACACTCAGTCAAATGCTGCCTTGATGTCAAGGGCAGTCACTCTCACCTCACCTCGGGAGTTCAGCTCTTTTGTCCATGTTTGAACCAAGGCTGTAATGAGTTCAGGAGCTGAGTGGCCCTGGCAGACCCCAGACAGGGTGT
Source organism: Isurus oxyrinchus (assembly GCA_026770705.1). NCBI lineage: Eukaryota > Metazoa > Chordata > Chondrichthyes > Lamniformes > Lamnidae > Isurus > Isurus oxyrinchus. The sequence continues at coordinate 458,652 of JANJGN010000410.1, forward strand.
CAGTGAGCAGGTTATTGCTAAGCAAGTGCTGCTTGATAGCACTGTTGATGACCCCTTCCATTAATTTACTGATGATGGAGAGTAGACTGATGGGGAGGTAATTGGCCGGGTTGGATTTGTCCTGCTTTTTGTGTACAGGACATACCTGGGCAATTTTCCACATAGCCGGGTAGATGCCAGTGTTGTAGCTGTACTGGAACAGCTTGGCTAGGGGCACAGCAAGTTCTGGAGCACAAGTCTTCAGTACTATTGCCGGAATACTGTCAGGGCCCATAGCCTTTGCAGTATCCAGTGCCTTCAGCCATTTCTTGATATCACGTGGAGTGAATCGAATTGGCTGAAGACTGGAATCTGTGATGCTGGGGACCTCTGGAGGAGGCTGAGATGGATCATCCACTCAGCACTTCTGGCTGGAGATTGAGTTCCTATCTTGTGCAATAACCTTTTATGTGGCACCTTCTGGAAATTCACCCTACCAGTTCCCCTTAATCAACTCTGCTTCTTATATGAGGTGCTGTTCCTCCAGCTTGCGTTGGGCCTCACTGGAACAATGCAGCAAGCCAAGGACAGACATGTGGGCAAGAGAGCAGGGTGGAGTGTTAAAATGGCAAGCGACAGGGAGGTTTGGGTCATTCTTGCGGACAGACCGCAGGTGTTCTGCAAAGCGGTCGCCCAGTTTACGTTTGGTCTCTCCAATGTAGAGGAGACCACATTGGGAGCAACGAATGCAGTAGACTAAGTTGGGGGAAATGCAAGTGAAATGCTGCTTCACTTGAAAGGAATGTTTGGGTCCTTGGACGGTGAGGAGAGAGGAAGTGAAGGGGCAGGTGTTGCACCTTCTGCGGTTGCATGGGAAGGTGCCGTGGGAGGGGACCATAAGACTTAGGAGCAGAAATAGGCCATTTGGCCCATCGATTCTGCTCCGCCATTCAGTGAGACCATGGCTGATCTGATAATCCTCAACTCCACTTTCCTGCCTTTTCCCCATAACCCTTGATTCTCTTACTGATTAAAAATCTGTCTACCTCAGCCTTGAATATACTTAACAACCCAGCCTCTACAGCCCTCTGTGGTAAAGAATTCCACAGATTCACTACCCTCTAACAGAGGAAATTCCTCCTCATCTCTGTTTTAAATGGGTGACCCCTTACTCTGAGATTATACCCTCTAGTCCTAGACTCTCCCACAAGGGGAAACAGCCTCTCAGCATCTCCCCTGTCAAACCCCCTAAGAATCTTATATGTTTCAATAAGGTCGTCTCTCATTCTTCTAAACTCCAATAAGCACAGGCCCACCCTACTCAACCTCTCCTCATAAGAAAATCCTCCATACCAGGGATCAACCTAGTGAACCCTCTCTGGACTGCCTCCAATGCCAGTATATCTTTCCTTAGATAAGGGGACCTGAACTGTTCACGGTATTCTAGCTGTGGTCTAACTAGTGCCTTGTATAGTTTTAGCAAGACTTCCCTATTTTTATACTCCATTCCCTTTGAAATAAAGGCCAACGTTCCATTTGCCTTACCTATTGCCTGCTGAACCTGTATGTTAGCTTTTTGGGATTCATGCACGGGGACCCCCAAATCCCTCTGTGCTGCAGCTTTCTGCAGTCTTTCTCCATGTAAATAATATTCAGCTCCTATATTCTTCCTGCCAAAGTGCATAACCTCACATTTTCCCACATTATATTCCATCTGCCACATTTTTGCCCACTCACGTAACCTGTCTATATCCCTCTGTAGACTCCTTGTGTCACTCTCACCACTTGCCTTCCCACCTATTTTTGTGTCATCTGCAGACTTGGTGATAGTACATTCATTTCCCTCGTCCAAGTCATTAATATATATTGTAAATAATTGTGGCCCCAGCACTGACCCCTGTGACACTCCACTAGTTACAGGTTACCATCCTGAAAATATCCTCCTTATCCCAACTCTCTGTCCTCTATTAGTTAGCCAGTCCTCTATCCATGCTAATATACTACCCCCAACACCATGGGCTCTTATCTTATTAAGTAAACTTATTTTATTAACCTTATCGAACACCTTTGCAAATCCAAATATATTACATCTACTGGTTCCCCTGTATCTATCCTGCTTGTTAACTCCTCAAAGAACAGCTAATGTGGTTCTGCTATATAAGAAGGGTTGTAGAGATAAGCCAGGGAACTACAGGCCAGTGAGTCTCACGTCAGTGGTAGGGAAACTATTGGAGAAAATTCTGAAGGAGAGAATCTATCTCCACTTGGAGAGGCAAGGTTTGATCAGGGATAGTCAGCATGGCTTTGTCAGAGGGAGGTCATGCCTAACAAATTTGATTTAGTTTTTGAGGAGGTGACCAGGTGTGTAGATGAGGGTAGTGTAGTTGATGCAGTTTATATGGATTTCAGCAAAGTCTTTGACAAGGTCCCACATGGGAGACTTATAAAGGAGGCAAATGCACATGGGATACAGGGTAATTTGATAAGGTGGATTCAAAATTGGCTTAGTTGTAGGAGGCAGAAGGTGATGACAGAAGGATGCTTTAGTGACTGGAAGCCAGTGTCCAGTGGCGTACCACAGGGATCTGTGCTGGGTCCCCTATTATTTGTCATTTATATAAACGATATAGATGACTATGTGGGGGTAGGATTAGTAAGTTTGCGGATGACACAAAGATTGGCCGGGTGGTTAACAGTGAGGTTGTGTCTTGGGCTACAGGAAGATATAGACAGGATGGTCAAATGGGCAGATAAGTGGCAGATGGAGTTTAACCCTGTAAAGTGTGAGGTGATACACTTTGGAAGGAGTAATTTGACAAGGAAGTATTCAATGAACGGTATGACACTAGGAAGTTCTGAGGAACAAAGGGACCTTGGTGCGTGTGTCCATAGATCTCTGAAGGTGGAGGGACATGTTAGTGGGGTGGTGAAAAAGGCATATGGGACACTTGCCTTTATCAATCAAGGCATAGATTACAAAAGTAGGGAGGTCATGTTAGAGTTGTATAGAACCTTGGTGAGGCCACAGCTGGAGTACTGTGTGCAGTTCTGGTTGCCACATTATAGGAAGGATGTGATTGTACTGGAGGGGGTGCAGAGGAGATTCACCAGGATGTTGCCTGGGATGAAACATTTAAGTTATGAAGAGAGGTTGGATAGACTTGGGTTGTTTTTGTTGGAGCAGAGAAGACTGAGGGGTGACCTGATCGAGGTGTACAAGATTATGAGGGACATGGACAGGGTGGAGAGGGAGCAGCTGTTCCCCTTAGTTGGAGGGTCAGTCACAAGGGGACATAAGTTCAAGGTGAGGGGCAGGAGGTTTAGGGGGAATGTGAGGAAAATCTTTTTTACCCAGAGGGTGGTGAGGGTCTGGAATGTGCTGCCTGGGAGGGTGGTGGAGGTGGGTTGCCTCACATCTTTTAAAAAGTACCTGGATGAGCACTTGGCACGTCATAACATTCAAGGCTATGGGTCAAGTGCTGGTAAATGGGATTAGGTAGGTAGGTCAGGTGTTTCTCACGTGTCAGCGCAGACTTGATGGGCCGAAGGGCCTCTTGTGCACTGTGAGACTCTGTGATTGTGTGAAACTAGGATCCTACACCTGAATAAAGGAAAGATGAAGATTTGATGTGTGACCTGCCTCAGATAGTTGGGGGAACTTTGGCTGGGTGTTGTTGAGAATTGAAAGACCTATTAAGGCCATTAACCGGGTCATGATGCTGAATTTCCTGCTGGTGTTCAGGTGAAAAGTCCAGGCGACATTGACTGTTTCCAGGAAACCTCATCCACCAGCAGAATGAGCTTCCCTGAAGCTATTACAAATTAAATAAAAAGTTTCATTTGAACTTCAAAACATGCCCCATCTCAGGTGACACAGTCACACGAGGGGACACGTTTCATTGGATTTTTCTCCCTTTATTAATGTTTTCAAAAAGCGCTTTGATCTCCCTGAAGCAGCTGAGTGCCTCAGGGAGATGGAAGCGATCTTTCTCACACGCGAGACCTGACTCTCCCTCCTCCGCCCACCAGAGGAGGGGGCGCTCAGCGCTACCGCTCACCGTCCATGCAGGGCAGGCCTGTGTGAAACCATGGTGCTGAGCCAAACACAGCCAGCTCCCAACACTGCACCCGTCCACTCCCACCAAGCCTGGCCCACAAACCCAAAATCCTGCTTGTTCGATATCTTTAAGGCCGAGAGGGAGAGATTCTTGATTAACAAGGAGGTGAAAGGTTATTGGGGGTCGGCAGGAATGTGGGGTTGAGGTTACAACCTTCCCTCAGGTCGGAGTCATACCCAGCACAAAGGAAGATGGTTGTGGTTGTTGGAGGTCAGTCATCTCAGCTCCAGGACATCACTGCAGGAGTTCCTCAGGGTAGTGTCCTCGGCCCAACCATCTTCAGCTGCTTCATCAATGACCTTCCTTCCATCATAAGGTCAGAAGTGGGGATGTTCGCTGATGATTGCACAATGTTCAGCACCATTCACAACTCCTCAGATACTGAAGCAGTCCATGTCCAAATGCAGCAAGACCTGGACAATATCCAGGCTTGGGCTGACAAGTGGCAAGTAACATTCACACCACACAAGTGTCAGGCAATGACCATCTCCAACAAGAGAGAATCCAACCATCACCCCTTGACATTCAATGGCATTACCATCACTGAATCCCCCACTATCAACATCCTGGGGGTTACCATTGACCAGAAACTGAACTGGACCAGCCATTATGCAGCAAACATGAAAGGGAATCCCAAGTTTTTCTCTAGACATGTAAATAATAAAAGGGAGGTAAAAGAAAGATAGGGCTGATTAGGGATAAAAAGGGGACTTACATGCAAAGGCTGGAGAAATAGCAGAGGTATTAAACCAATTCTTTGCATCTGTCTTTTCAAAGGAAGAACTTGCAACCCAGGCTGAGGTGAGAGAGGGGGTAATTGATACACTAGAAGAATTTACAATCGAGAGGAAGAAGGTGTTAGAAAGACTATCTTTACCCAAAATAGATAAGGTGCCAGGACCAGAGGAGATGCATCCAAGGGTACTGAGGGAAGTGAGAGTGGAAATTTCAGAGGTACTAGTGATAATCTTCCAGTCTTCCTTAGACACAGGGTAGGTGCCACACAACTGGAGAATGTAAATGTTACACCCTTGTTCAAAAAGGGGTGCAAGGGTAAAGCTGGTAACTACAGACCAGTCAGTTTGATCTCAGTGGTATGGAAATTTATGGAAACTATAGTGTGGAATAAAATCAATAATCACTTAGACAAGTGCAGGATAGTTAAGGAAAGTCAGCATGGGTTCATCAAGGGAAAATCATGTTTAACTAACTTCCTGGAGTTTTTTGAGGAGGTAACAGAGAAGGCTGATAAGGGAAATGCTGTTGGTGTGGTGTATATAGATTTTCAAAAGGCATTTGATACAGGGCCACACAACAGACTTGTGAGCAAAATGCTAGCTCATGGAATAAAAGGGAAAGTAGGCCCTTGGATAAGAAATTGGCTGAGTGACAGGAAACAGAGAGTAGTGATAAATGGTTGTTTTTCAGATTGGAGGAAGGTTTGTAGTGGAGTTCCCCAGGGGTCAGTGTTGGGACCCTTTCTCCTCCTGATATATATTAATGACCCAGACTGTGGTGTGCAGGTCACAATTCCAAACTTTACAGATGATACAGAGATTGGAAATGTTGTCAGATGTGCTGGGGATAGTGTTGAACTTCAAAAGGACATAGACATGTTGGTGGAGTGGGCAGACACGTGGCAGATGAGGTTTAATGCAGAGAAGTGTGAGGTGATTCATTTTGGCAGGAGAAATATGCAGAGACAGCAGGAAATAAAGGAGGTGCAGGGACAGGGGGACCTCAGTGTATCTGTACACAAGTCATTGAAGATGGCAGGGCGTGCTGAGAGAGTAGTTAAAGTATATAGTATCTTAGGCTTTATTGACAGGGGCATTGAGTACAAGACGAAGGAGAGCATGTTGAACTTGTATAAGACACTAGTTAGGCCTCAGCTGGAGCACTGTGTCCAGTTCGGGGTGCCATACTTGAGGAAGGGTGTGAAGGCATTAGAGAGAGTACAGGAGAGATTCACAAGGATGATTCCCAGGATAGACAACTGGAGCTATGAGGATAGATTGGAGAGGTTGGGTCTGTTTTCCTTGGATAAAAGAAGGCTGAGAGGAGACTTGATTGAGGCATTCAAGATCCTGAGGGGTATGGACAGGGTAAATAGTGAGAAGCTGTTCCCACTCAAGAGACCATCAAGAACAAGAGGGCACAGATTCAAAATAATTGGCAAAAGGGGTAAATGTGATGTGAGGAAGCATTTTTTCACCCAGAGGGTGGTTGGAGTCTGGAACAAACTTCCTGACAGGGAGGAGGCAGGTTTGATCGAGGTATTCAAAAGGGAGTTGGAGAATGTGCAGGGTTACAGGGATAAGGCAGGGGACTAGTGGGATGGTCTTTCAGAGAGCCAGTGCAGAATCGATGGGCTGAATGGCCTCCTTCTGCATTGTAAAGATTCTGTGATAATAAATATTTTGGCCTCAAGAGCCGGTCAGAGGCTGGGAATCCTGCAGTGAGTAACTCACCTCCTGACTCCCCAAAGCCTGTCCACCATCTACAAGGCACAAGTCAGGAGTGTGATGGAATACTCCCCACTTGCCTGGATGAGTGCAGCTCCCACAACACTCAAGAAGCTGGACACCATCCAGGACAAAGCAGCCGCTTGATTGGGACCACATCCACAAACATTCACTCCCTCCACCACCGACGCACAGTAGCAGCAGTGTGTGTACCATCTACAAGATGCACTGCAGGAACTCACCAAGGCTCCTCAGACAGCACCTTCCAAACCCACGACCACTACCATCTAGAAGGACAAGGGCAGCAGATAGATGGGAACACCACCACCTGGAAGTTCCCCTCCAAGTCACTCACCATCCTGACTTGGAAATATATCACCGTTCCTTCACTGTCACTGGGTCAAAATCCTGGAACTCCCTCCCTAACAGCACTGTGGGTGTACCTACACCACATGGACTGCAGCGGTTCAAGAAGGCAGCTCACCACCACCTTCTCAAGGGCAATTAGGGATGGGCAATAAATGCTGGGCCCAGCCAGCGAAACCCACATCCTGTGAATGAATTTTAAAAATTCCCTTGGTCACTTTTCGTCAGCCGCCACTTCAGTCACTCCCACTCGGTCACTCCCACTCGGTCGTTCCCTCGGTCACTCCCACTCGGTCGTTCCCTCGGTCACTCTCACTCGGTCGTTCCCTCAGTCACTCCCACTCGGTCGTTCCCTCGGTCACTCTCACTCGGTCGTTCCCTCGGTCACTCCCACTCGGTCGTTCCCTCGGTCACTCTCACTCAGTCGTTCCCTCGGTCACTGCCACTCGGACGTTCCCTCAGTCACTCTCACTCAGTCACTCCCACTCGGTCGTTCCCTTGGTCACTCCCACATGGTCATTCCCTCGGTCACTCTCACTCAGTCGTTCCCTCGGTCACTGCCACTCGGACGTTCCCTCAGTCACTCTCACTCAGTCACTCCCACTCGGTCGTTCCCTCGGTCACTTTCACACGGTCACTCCCACTGGGTTGTTTCCTCGGTCACTCTCACTCGGTCGTTCCCTTGGTGACTCTCACTCGGTCACTCTCACTCGGCCGTTCCCTTGATCACTCTCACTCGGCAGTTCTCTCGGTCATTCTCACTGGGATGTTCCCTCAGTCACTCTCACTCGGTCACTCTCACTCGGTCACTCTCTCTCGGATGTTCCCTCAGTCACTCTCACTCGGTCGTTCCATTGCTCCCTTTCACTCAGTTGTTCCCTTGGTCACTCCCACTCGGTCATTCCCTCGGTCACTCCCACTCAGTCATTCCCTCGGTCACTCTCACTCGGTCATTCCCTCGGTCACTCTCACTCGGTCACTCTCACTCGGTCATTCTCTCGGTCACTCTCACTCGGTCACTCTCAGTTGGTCACACTCACTCAGTCGTTCTCTCGGTCACTCTCACTCGGTCACTCCCACTCGGTTGTTCCCTCGGTCACTGTCACTCAGTCGTTCCCTCGGTCACTCCCACTCGGTCGTTCTCTCGGTCACTCTCACTCAGACATCCCCTCGGTCACTCTGACCCTGACATTCCCTGGGTGTCAGGAAGCTATTACTGTATATGATATGATTGGAAAATGTTTCTCTTTTAAAGTAGAGGTTTAGTGTGTGGGTGTGCTAACTGGATTAAAGCCAGCCAGTCTGGGGGCTTTGTGTGCTAGTTTTGGTGTGGAAGGGAGATAGCTGCATTTGTAGAGCATTGAAGAAGTGGGGTGTAAACTGACCCCTCTCTAGCAGCTACCAAGCAAGATGTTTATCTTACTAATAACATTGGTGCAATGAAAGGGGTACTGTGAAAGTTGGTCACTCCCACTCGGTCATTCCCTCGGTCACTCTCACTCGGTCGTTCTCTCGGTCACTCTCACTCAGTCACTCTCAGTTGGTCACTCTCACTCGGTCGTTCTCTCGGTCACTCTCACTCGGTCACTCTCACTCGGTCACTCTCTCTCGGTCACTCTCACTCGGTCACTCTCACTCAGTCGTTCTCTTGGTCACTCTCACTTGGATGTTCCTTCGGTCACTCTCACATGGTCACTCTCACTCGGTCACTCTCACTCGGTCATTCTCTCGGTCACTCTCACTCGGTCGTTCCCTCAGTCAATCTCACTTGGTCGTTCCCTCGGACACTCTCACTCGGTCACTCTCACTCGGTCACTCTCACTCGGTCACTCTCACTCAGTCACTCTCACTCGGTCACTCTCGGTCGTTCCCTCGGTCACTCTCACTCAGTCGTTCCCTCAGTCAATCTCACATGGTTGTTCCCTCAGACACTCTCATTCGGTCACTCTCACTTGGACATTCTCTCAGTCACTCTCACTCAGTTACTCTTACTGGGTCACTCTCACTCGGTCGTTCCCTCGGTCACTCTCACTTGGATGTTCCCCTGGTCACTCTCGGTCACTCTCACTCAGTCACTCTCACTCAGTCACTCTCACTCGGTCACTCTCACTCAGTCACTCTCACTCGGTCGTTCTCTCGGTCACTCTCACTCGGTCACTCTCACTCGGTTGTTTGCTCGGTCACTCTCACTCGGTCACTCTCACTCGGTCATTCTCACTCAGTCACTCTCACTCGGTTGTTCCCTCGGTCACTCTCACTCGGTCACTCTCACTCGGTCACCCTCACTCGGTCGTTCCCTCGGTCACTCTCACTTGGTCACTCTCACTCAGTCACTCTCACTCGGTCACTCTCACTCGGTCACTCTCACTCGGTTGTTCCCTCGGTCACTCTCACTCGGTCACTCTCACTCGGTCGTTCCCTCAGTCACTCTCACTCAGTCGTTCTCTCGGTCACTCTCACTTGGATGTTCCCCCGGTCACTTCCACTCGGTCACTCTCACTCAGTTGTTCCCTCGGTCACTCTCACTCAGTCACTCTCACTCGGTCACTCTCACTCGGTCACTCTCACTCGGTCACTCTCACTCGGTCACTCTCAGTTGGTCACTCTCACTCAGTCATTCTCTCGGTCACTCTCACTCGGTCGTTCCCTCGGTCACTCTCACTCGGTCACTCTCACTCGGTCACTCTCAGTTGGTCACTCTCACTCGGTCGTTCTCTCGGTCACTCTCACTCGGTCACTCTCACTCGGTCACTCTCATTCGGTCACTCTCAGTTGGTCACTCACACTCGGTCGTTCTCTCGGTCACTCTCACTCGGTCACTCTCAGTTGGTCACTCTCACTCGGTCGTTCTCTCGGTCACTCTCACTCGGACACTCTCACTCGGTCACTCTCACTCGGTCACTCTCAGTTGGTCACTCTCACTCGGTCATTCTCTCGGTCACTCTCACTCGGTCATTCTCTCGGTCACTCTCACTCGGTCGTTCTCACAGTCACTCTCACTCGGTCACTCTCACTCGGTCACTCTCGGTCGTTCTCTCGGACACTCTCACTCGGTCGTTCTCTCGGTCACTCTCACTCGGTCTTTCTCACAGTCACTCTCACTCGGTCACTCTCACTCGGTCACTCTCACTCGGTCGTTCCCTTGGTCACTCTCACTCGGTCACTCTCACTCGGTCGTTCCCTCGGTCACTCTCACTCGGTCGTTCTCACAGTCACTCTCGGTCACTCTCACTCGGTCACTCTCACTCGGTCGTTCCCTCGGTCACTCTCACTCGGTCACTCTTTTCTTCTCCTAGGGGATCTGGTTTGTGGTTTTGAAGATGACCAACTCTGTGGTTTCACACAGGACACCAGGGATGATTTTGATTGGACCAGGGAGAATAACGTGACTCAGAATCCGAAAAACACTCCGAACACCGGCCCTCAATTCGACAACAGCGGCAAGAGAACCGGTCCGGACTCCCCCTCCCCGGAGTGAAGCTGCAGCGAGAGGCCGGGGAGGGGGAGTGACAGGAAATAACAGGCCCGGGGCCAATGTGCAGGGCCACAGGCGTGTCCGGGGGTGTGTCCCCGGGGGGGAGGGGGAGTATCCCTTGGGGGGGGAGTGTCCCTGGGGGGGGTGTGTCCCTGGGGGGGGAGTGTCCCCGGGGGGGGGGGTGTGTCCCCGGGGGGGTGTGTCACTGGGGGGGTGTGTCCCTGGGGGGTGTGTCACTGGGGGGTGTGTCACTGGGGGTGTGTGTCCCTGGGGGGTGTGTCCCTGGGGGGTGTGTGTCCCTGGGGGGGTGTGTCCCTGGGGGGGGGTGTGTCCCTGGGGGGGAGTGTCCCCGGGGGGGGAGTGTCCCCGGGGGGGGAGTGTCCCTGGGGGGGGGGTGTGTCCCCGGGGAGGTGTGTCCCGGGGGGGGTGTGTCCCTAGGGGGGGGGAGTGTCCCTGGGGGGGGAGTGTCCCTGGGGGGGGGGGGGAGTGTCCCTGGGGGGGGGTGTCCCCGGGGGGGGGGGGGGGGGGGGGAGTGTCCCTGGGGGGGGTGTGTCCCCCGGGGGGAGGAGTGTCCCTGGGGGGGGGGGGGGGGTGTCCCCGGGGGGGGGGGTGTGTCCCTGGGGGTGGTGTGTCCCTGGGGGGGGGAGTGTTTCCCTGGGGGAGGGGTTGTCTATGGGACGGGAGTGTCCCTGGGGGTGTGTCCCTGTGGGCTGGTATCCCTAGGAGGTGGGGGGAGTGTCCCTAGGAGTGGGGGGGCAATGTCTGTGGGGGGAGAGGCTGTGCCCCTGGGATGGGGGGGAAGGCCCTGGGGGGGAGTGTGAGGGTGGATTTGCCACGGTCGGTGTGCAAAGGTGTGAGTGCCAGGAGTGCAAGGGCGTGTGTGCGAGGGCGGGTGTGCAAGGGCGGGAGCACAAGGGCGGGTGTGCAAGGCCGTGCGTGTGAGGGTGGATGTGTGAGGGCGGGTGTGCGAGGGTGGATGTGCGAGGGTGGGAGCGCGATGCAAGGGCAGGTGTGCGAGGGTGGATGTGCGAGAGCGGGTGTGCAAGGGTGGGTGTGCGAGGGCGTCTGTGCGAGAGTGGGAGTGCGAGGGTGGGAGCGCGAGGGCGGGTGTGCGAAGGCATGCGTGCGAGGGTGGATGTGCGAGGGCGGGTGTGCGAGGGTGGGTGTGCGAGAGCGTGTGTGCGAGGGCGGGAGTGCGAGGGCGGGTGTGCGAAGGCGTGTGTGCGAGGGTGGATGTGCGAGGGCATGCGTGTGAGGGCGGGTGTGCAAGGGCGGGAGTGCGAGGGCATGTGTGCGAGGGCAGGAGTGCGAGGGTGGGAGTGCAAGGGTTGGAGTGCAAGGGTTGGAGTGCGAGGGTGGGAGTGCGAGTATGTGTGTGCGAGAGTGGATGTGAGAGGGTGGGTGTGCGAGAGTGGGTGTGCGAGGGTGGGTGTGCAAGCATGTGAGTGTGAGGGTGGGAGTGCGAGGGTGGGAGTGCGAGGGTGGATGTGCAAGGGTGGGTGTGCGAAGGTGGGAGTGTGAGCATGTGAGTGCGAGGGTGGGTGGGCGAGGGCCGCTGTGCGAGGGCGGGTGGGTGAGGGCGGGAGTGCGAAGCCGGGCGTGTGAGGGTCGGTGTGCGAGGGCGGGTGTGCGAGGGTGGTGGTGCAAGGGCGGGTGTGCAAGGTTGGGTGTGCAAGGGTGGGTCTGCGAGGGTGGGTATGCGAGAGCGGGTGTGCGAGGGCGGGGTGTGAGGCGGTGTGTGTGCAAGGGTAGGTGTGCGAAGGTGGGAGTGCGAGGGTGAGTGTGCAAGGGTGGGTGTGCGAGGGTGGATGTGCGAGGGTGAGAGTGCGAGGCTGGGAGTGCGAGGGTGGGAGTGTGAGGATGGGTGTGCGAGGGTGGGAGTGCAAGGGTGGATTTGCTAGGGTGTGAGTGCGAGGGTGTGAGTGTGAGGGTGGGAGTGCGAGGGTGGGAGTGCGAGAGTAGGAGTGTGAGGGTGGGTGTGCGAGGGTGGGTGTGCGAGGTTGGGGTGTGCGAGCATGTGAGTACGAGGATGGGAGTGCGAGGGTGGGAGTGCGAGGGTTGAAGTGCGAGGGTAGGACCATGAGGGTGGTAGGTGAGGGCCGCTGTGCGAAGGCGGGTGTGCAAGAGCAGGAGTGCAAGGCCGGGAGTGTGAGGGTCGGTGTGCGAGGGCGGTGTGCGAGGGCAGGTGTGCGAGGGTGGGTGTGTGAGGTTGAGAGTGCGAGGCTGGGAGTGTGAGGGTGGGAGTGTGAGGGTGGGAGTGCGAGGGTGGGAGTGCGAGGATGGGAGTGCGAGGGTGAGTGTGTGAGCGTGGATGTGCGAGGGTGGGTGTGCGAGGCTGGGAGTGCGAGGGTGGCTGTGCGAGGATGGGTGTGCCAGGATGGGAGTGCGAGGGTGGGAGTGCAAGCGTGGCAGTGCGAGGGTGGGTGTGCCAGGATGGGAGTGAGAGGGTGGGAGTGCAAGGGTGGGAGTGCAAGGGTGGGAGTGCGAGGGTGGAAGTGCGAGGGTGGAAGTGCGAGCATGTGAGTGCGAGGGTGGGAGTGCGAGGGTGGAAGTGTGAGCATGTGAGTGCGAGGGTGGGAGTGCGAGGGTGGATGTGCGAGGGTGGGTGTGCAAGGGTGGGTGTGCAAGGGTCGCTGTGCGAGGGCGGGTGTGCGAGGGTTGGAGTGCGAGGCCGGGCGCGTGAGGGTTGGTGTGCAAGGGCGGTGTGCGAGGGCAGGTGTGCAAGGGTGGGTGTGTGAGGTTGAAAGTGCGAGGCTGGGAGTGCGAGGGTGGGAGTGCGAGGGTGGGAGTGCGAGAGTGAGTGTGTGAGCATGGATGTGCGAGGGTGGGTGTGCGAGGGTGGTGGTGCAAGGGCGGGTGTGCAAGTTTGGGTGTGCAAGGGTGGGTCTGCGAGGGTGGGTGTGCGAGGGTGGATGTGCGAGGGTGGGTGTGCGAGGGTGGGTGTGCGAGGGTGGGTGTGCAAGGGCCGCTGTGCGAGGGTGGGTGTGCAAGGGTTGGAGTGCGAGGCCGGGCGCGTGAGGGTTGGTGTGCGAGGGCGGTGTGCGAGGGCAGGTGTGTGAGGGTGGGTGTGTGATGTTGAGAGTGCGAGACTGGGAGTGCGAGGGTGGGAGTGCGAGGGTGGGAGTGCGAGAGTGAGTGTGTGAGTGTGGATGTGCGAGGGTGGGTGTGCGAGGGTGGTGGTGCAAGGGCGGGTGTGCAAGGTTGGGTGTGCAAGGGTGGGTCTGTGAGGGTGGGTGTGCGAGGGTGGGTGTGAGGCGGTGGGTGTGCAAGGGTAGGTGTGCGAGGGTGGGAGTGCGAGGGAGGGAGTGCGAGGGTAGGAGTGTGAGGGTGGGTGTGCGAGGGTGGGAGTGCGAGGGTGGGAGTGTGAAAGTGGGTGTGCGAGGGTGGGAGTGTAAGGGTGGGAGTGCGAGCATGTGAGAGTGAGAGTGGGAGTGCCAGGGTTGGAGTACCAGGGTTGGAGTGCGAGCTTTGAAGTGCGAGGGTAGGACCGCAAGGATGGGTAGGTGAGGGCCGCTGTGCGAAGGCAGGTGTGCGAGGGCGTGTGTGCAAGGGCGGGAGTGCGAGGGTGGGAGCGCGAGGGCGGGTGTGCAAAGGCGTGCGTGTGAGGGTGGATGTGCGAGGGCGGGTGTGCGAGGGCGTGTGTGCAAGGGTGGGAGTGCGAGGGTGGGAGCGCGAGGGCGGGTGTGCAAAGGCGTGCGTGTGAGGGTGGATGTGCGAGGGCGGGTGTGCAAGGGTGGGTGTGCGAGGGCGTGTGTGCAAGGGTGGGAGTGCGAGGGTGGGAGCGCGAGGGCGGGTGTGCAAAGGCGTGCATGCGAGGGTGGATGTGCGAGAGCATGCGTGCGAGGGTGGATGTGCAAGGGTGGGTGTGCAAGGGTGGGTGTGCAAGGGCATGTGTGCGAGGGCGGGAGTGTGAGGGTGGGGGTGCGAGGGCGAGTATGCAAGGGTGGGTGAGTGAGGGTGGGAATGCGAGGGTGGGAGTGCGAGGGTGGGAGTGCAAGTGTGTGTGTGCGAGGGTGGTTGTGAGAGGGTGGGTGTGCGAGGGTGGGTGTGCGAGGGCCGCTCTGCGAGTGCGGGAGTGCAAGGCCGGGCATGTGAGGGTCGGTGTGCGAGGGCGGGTGTGCAAGGGCGGGTGTGCGAGCGTGGTGGTGCAAGGGTGGGTGTGCAAGGTTGGGTGTGCAAGGGTGGGTCTGCGAAGGTGGGTGTGCGAGGGCGGGTGTGCGAGGGCGGGTGTGCGAGGGTGGGAGTGCGAGGGTGAGTGTGCAAGGGTGGGTGTGCGAGGGTGAGAGTGCGAGGCTGGGAGTGCGAGGGTGGGAGTGTGAGGATGGGTGTGTGAGGGTGGGAGTGTGAGGGTGGATTTGCGAGGGTATGAGTGCAAGGGTGGGAGTGCAAGGGTAGGAGTGTGAGGGTGGGTGTGCGAGCATGTGAGTACGAGGATGGGAGTGCGAGGATGGGAGTGCGAGGATGGGAGTGCGAGGGTGGGAGTGCGAGGGTGGGAGTGCGAAGGTGGGTGTGCGAGGGTGGGAGTGCGAAGGTGGGAGTGCGAGGGTTGGAGTGCGAGCGTGTGAGTGTGAGAGTGCGAGTGCGATGGTTGGAGTGCGAGGGTTGGAGTGCGAGCGTTGAAGTGCGAGGGTAGGACCGTGAGGGTGGGTAGGTGAGGGCCGCTGTGCGAAGGCGGGTGTGCAAGGGCGGGAGTGCGAGGGTGGGAGCGCGAGGGCGGGTGTGCGAAGGCGTGAGTGCGAGGGTGGATGTGCGAGGGTGGGTGTGCGAAGGCGTGTGTGCGAGGGTGGGAGTGCGAGGGTGGGAGTGCGAGTGTGTGTGTGTGAGGGTGGGTGTGCGAGGGTGGGAGTACGAGGGTGACAGTGCGAGGGTGGGGTGTGCGAGGATGGGTGTGCAAGCATGTGAGTGCGAGGGTGGGAGTGCGAGGGTTGGAGTGCGAGCATGTGAGTGCGAGGGTTGGAGTGCGTGGATGGGTGTGCGAAGGTGGGAGTGCGTGCGTGTGAGTGTGAGGGTGGGTGTGCAAGGGCCGCTGTGCGAGGGCGGGGAGTGCGAGGCTGGGCGTGTGATGGTCAGTGTGCGAGGGCGGGTGTGCAAGGGCGGCTGTGCGAGGGTGGTGGTGCAAGGGCGGGTGTGCAAGGTTGGGTGTGCAAGGGTGGGTCTGTGAGGTTGGGTGTGCAAGGGCAGGTGTGCGAGGGTGGGAGTGCGAGGGTGAGTGTGCAAGGGTGGATGTGCGAGGGTGAGAGTGCGAGGCTGGGAGTGTGAGGGTGGGAGTGTGCGGATGGGTGTCCGAGGGTGGCAGTGCAAGGGTGGATTTGCGAGGGTGTGAGTGTGAGGGTAGGACTGTGAGGGTGGGTGTGCGAGGGTGGGTGTGCGAGGTTGGGAGTGCGAGGGTGGGATTGCGAGGGTGGGAGTGCGAAGGTGGGTGTGCGAGGGTGGGAGTGCGAGGGTGGCAGTGCGAGGGTGGGGTGTGCCAGGATGGGAGTGCGAGGGTGGGAGTGCAAGGGTGGGAGTGTGAGGGTGGGAGTGCGAGGGTGGAAGTGCGAGGGTGGGTGTGCGAGGGTGGGTGTGCGAGGGTGGGTGTGCAAGGCAGGTGTGCCAGGGTGGGAGTGCAAGGGTGATTGTGCAAGGGCGGATGTGCGAGGGTGGGTGTGCGAGGGCGGGTGTGCGAGGGTGGGTGTGCGAGGGTGGGTGTGCGAGGGTGGGTGTGCGAAGGTGGATGTGTGACGGTGGGTGTGCAAAGGTGGGTGGTGTGAGGGTGGGAGTGTGAGGGCGGGTGTGGGAGGGTGGGTGTGCGAGGATGGGTTTGTGAGGGTGGGTGTGCTAGGGTGGATGTGCGAGGGTGGGTTTATGAGAGTAGGTGTGCGAGGGTGGGTGTGCTAGGGTGGATGTGCGAGGGTGGGTTTATGAGAGTGGGTGTGCGAGGGTGGGTGTGCCAGGATGGGAGTGCGAGGGTGGGAGTGCGAGGGTGGGAGTGCGAGGGTGGGAGTGCGAGGGTGGGAGTGCGAGGGTGGGAGTGCGAGGGTGGGAGTGCGAGGTGGGGTGTGCGAGAGTGGGTGTGTGAGGGCGGGTGTGAGAGGGCGGGTGTGAGAGGACGGGTGTGAGAGGGCGGGTGTGCTATGGTGGGTGTGTGAGGGTGGGTGTGCGATGGTGGGGAGTGCGAGGGTGGGAGTGCGAGAGTGGGAGTGCGAGGTGGGGTGTGCGAGGGTGGGTGTGCGAGGATGGGTGTGCAAGGGTGGGAGTCCGAGGGTGGGAGTGCAAGGTTCGGTGTGCCAGTGTTGTTGTGTCAGTGTGTGTGCCATGGTGGTTGTGCCAGGATGGGAGTGCGAGGGTGGGAGTGCGAGGATGGGAGTGCGAGGATGGGAGTGCGAGGATGGGAGTGCGAGGATGGGAGTGCGAGGATGGGAGTGCGAGGGTGGGAGTGCGAGGGTGGGTGTGCGAGGGTGTTGTGCCAGGGTGGGAGTGCGATGGTGGGTCTGCGAGGGTGGGTGTGCGAGGGTGAGTATGCAAGCGCGGGTATGCGAGGGTGGGTGTGAGATGGTGGGAGTGCGAGGGTGGGTGTGCAGGGTGGTATGCCAGGGTGGGTGCGTGAGGGTGGGTGTGAGAGGTCAGGTATGCGAGGGCGGGTATGCGAGGGCGGGTATGCGAGGGCGGGTGTGAGAGGGTGGGAGTGCAAGGGTGGGAGTGCGAGGGTGGGTGTGCGAGGGTGGGTGTGTGAGGGCAGGTAAGGGAGGGTGGATGTGAGAGGGTGGGAGTGCGAGGTTGGGTGTGTGAGGGTAGGTGTGCGAGGGCAGGTGTGCGAGTTTGGGTGTGCGAGGGTGGGTGTGCAAGGGCTGGTGTGTGAGGGTAGGTGTGTGAGGGTGGGTGTGCAAGGGCTGGTGTGTGAGGGTAGGTGTGCGAGGGCAGGTGTGCGAGGGCTGGTGTGCGAAGGCTGGTGTGAGAGGTTGGGTGTGTGAGGATAGGTGTGCAAGGGTGGGTGTGTGAGGGCTGGTGTGTGAGGGTAGGTGTGTGAGGGCTGGTGTGCAAGGGTGAGTGTGTGAGGGTAGATGTGCGAGGGCTGGTGTGTGAGGGTGGGGTGTGCGAGGGCTGGTGTGCGAGGGCTGGTGTGCGAGGTTGGGTGTGTGAGGGTAGGTGTGCAAGGGTGGGTGTGTGAGGGCTGGTGTGTGAGGGCTGGTGTGCAAGGGTGGGTGTGTGAGGGCAGATGTGCGAGGGCTGGAGTGTGAGGGTGGGTGTGTGAGGGCTGGTGTGCGAGGGTGGGTGTGTGAGGGCGGGTGTGCGAGGGCTGGTGTGAGGGTGGGTGTGTGAGGGTAGGTGTGCGAGGGCTGGTGTGCGAGGGCTGGTGTGCGAGGGTGGGTGTGCAAGGGCTGGTGTGTGAGGGTAGGTGTGCGAGGGCTGGTGTGTGAGGGTGGGTGTGCGAGGGTGGGTGCGTGAGGGCGGGTAAGGGAGGGTGGATGTGAAAGGGTGGGAGTGCGAGGTTGGGTGTGTGAGGGTAGGTGTGCGAGGGCAGGTGTGTGAGTTTGGGTGTGCGAGGGTGGGTGTGCAAGGGCTGGTGTGTGAGGGTAGGTGTGTGGGGATGGGTGTGCAAGGGCTGGTGTGTGAGGGTAGGTGTGCGAGGGCAGGTGTGCGAGGGCTGGTGTGCGAGGGCTGGTGTGCGAGTTTGGGTGTGTGAGGGTAGGTGTGCAAGGGTGGGTGTGCGAGGGCTGGTGTGTGAGGGTAGGTGTGTGAGGGCTGGTGTGTGAGGGTGGGTGTGTGAGGGCTGGTGTGCGAGGGTGAGTGTGTGAGGGCGGGTGTGTGAGGGCTGGTGTGAGGGTGGGTGTGTGAGGGTAGGTGTGCGAGGGCTGGTGTGCGAGGGTGGGTGTGCGAGGGCTGTTGTGTGTGAGGGTAGGTGTGCGAGGGCTGGTGTGCGAGGGTGGGTGTGTGAGGGCGGGTGTGTGAGGGTGGGTGTGTGAGGGCGGGTGTGCAAGGGCGGATGTGTGAGGGTAGGTGTGTGAGGGCTGGTGTGCGAGGGTGGGTGTGTGAGGGTGGTTGTGCGAGTGTGGATGTGTGAGGGTGGGTGTGTGAAGGTGGGTGTGCAAGGGTGGGTGTGTGAGGGCGGGTGTGTGAGGGTAGTTGTGCGAGGGTGGGTGTGTGAGGTTGGGTGTGTGACGATAGGTGTGCGATGGTGGGTGTGTGAGGGCTGGTGTGTGTGGGTGGGTGTGCGAGGGTGGGTGTGTGACGGTAGGTGTGCGAGGGTGGGTGTGCGAGGGTAGGTGTGCGAGGGTGGGTGTGCGAGGGTGGGTGTGCGAGGGTGGGTGTGCGAGGGTAGGTGTGCGAGGGTGGGTGTGCGAGGGTGGGTGTGTGAGGGTGTGTGTGTGCGAGGGTGGGTGTGCGAGGGTGGGTGTGCGAGGGTGGGTGTGCGAGGGTGTGTGTGCGAGGGCTGGTGTGTGAGGGTGGTTGTGCGAGGGCGGGTGTGTGAGGGTAGGTGTGTGACGGTAGGTGTGCGAGGGTGGGTGTGCGAGGGCTGGTGTGCGAGGGTGGGTGTGCGAGGGTAGGTGTGCGAGGGCGGGTGTGCGATGGTGGGTGTGCGATGGTGGGGTGTGCGAGGGTGGGTGTGCGAGGGTGGGTGTGCGAGGGTGGGTGTGCGATGGTGGGTGTGCGAGGGTGGGTGTGCGAGGGTGGGTGTGTGAGGGCGGGTGTGCGAGGGTGGGTGTGCGAGGGCTGGTGTGCGAGGGTGGGTGAGCGAGGGTAGGTGTGTGCCATGCCTGGTGCTAATGACTGTGTCCCTCCTCCCTCAGGGTATTACATGTTCATCGAGGCATCGACTCCGCGGAAACGTGGGGATAAGGCTCGGTTGCTCAGTCCCCTCTATAACGTCACCAAGAAGGTGAAGTTTGGAACTAAGCGCAACGTGCCATTCTGTGTGAACTTCTACTATCACATGTATGGCAAACACGTGGGTGAGTGAGCGCAGCTAGCGAGGAACTGAGGCCCAGCCATCACTGACACTCTCCATTTCCACCCGCAACCCTGGCTCTTCCGCTACTGAAACCCTCACTAATGGCTTCCTTCCCTCTCGACTCCACTATTGCTGTCTGCGGTCCAACATTCCACCCTCCACCAGCGTGCAGAATTCGGCTGCTCATGTCTGAAGTCACAGCAAGTGCTGGGCTGTTGTCCTGGAGCAGAAGTGGGACTGTCATCGGATGAGAAATGTAGAGATCCCGGGTAACACTCCCGGAACACGGGTTCAAATCCCACCACGGCAGCTGGTGGAATTAAAATTCAATTCATTACATTTAAAACCCTGGAATCTAAAGATAGTCTCAGTAACGGTGACCGTGAAACCTTGTGGATTGTTGTAAATACCCATCTGGTCACTAATGCCCTTTCGGGAGGGAAATCTGCTGTCCTTACCTGGTCTGACCCACACGTGACTCCAGGCCCACAGCAATGTGGGTGACTCTGAACTGGCCGCGCCAGACACTCAGTTCAGGGGCAATTAGGGATGGGCAACAAATGCTGGGCCTGTCAGTGATGCCCACATCCCAGTGAAAGTACTCCCTGGCATTCTGCTCCAGCAACACCAGCATTTTAACATTCTCATCCTTGTTTTCTTAACTCCCCTTGTCTTCACACTCCCTAATCCCCCCGTGTCTTCACCCTCCCTAATCCCCCCGTGTCTTCATCCTCCCTAATCCCCCCGTGTCTTCACCCTCCCTAATCCCCCCTTGTCTTCACCCTCCCTAATCCCCCCGTGTCTTCACCCTCCCTAATCCCCCTGTGTCTTCACCCTCCCTAATCCCCCCGTGTCTTCACCCTCCCTAATCCCCCCTTGTCTTCACCCTCCCTAATCCCCCCTTGTCTTCACCCTCCCTAATCCCCCCTTGTCTTCATCCTCCCTAATCCCCCCTTGTCTTCACCCTCCCTAATCCCCCCTTGTCTTCACCCTCCCTAATCCTCCCTTGTCTTCGCCCTCCCTAATCCCCCCGTGTCTTCACCCTCCCTAATCCCCCCTTGTCTTCATCCTCCCTAATCCCCCCTTGTCCCCATCCTCCCTAATCCCCCCGTGTCTTCACCCTCCCTAATCCCCCCCGTGTCTTCACCCTCCCTAATCCCCCCTTGTCTTCACCCTCCCTAATCCCCCCGTGTCTTCACCCACCCTAATCCCCCCGTGTCTTCACCCTCCCTAATCCCCCCGTGTCTTCACCCTCCCTAATCCCCCCTTCTCTTCACCCTCCCTAATCCCCCCTTGTCTTCACCCTCCCTAATCCCCCCTTGTCTTCACCCTCCCTAATCCCCCCTTGTCTTCACCCTCCCTAATCCCCCCTTGTCTTCACCCTCCCTAATCCCCCCCGTGTCTTCAACCTCCCTAATCCCCCCTTGTCTTCACCCTCCCTAATCCCCCCGTGTCTTCAACCTCCCTAATCCCCCCTTGTCTTCATCCTCCCTAATCCCCCCTTGTCTTCACCCTCCCTAATCCCCCCGTGTCTTCACCCTCCCTAATCCCCCCTTGTCTTCACCCTCCCTAATCCCCCCTTGTCTTCACCCTCCCTAATCCCCCCTTGTCCCCATCCTCCCTAATCCCCCCCTTGTCTTCACCCTCCCTAAACCCCCCGTGTCTTCACCCTCCCTAATCCCCCCTTGTCTTCACCCTCCCTAATCCCCCCTTGTCTTCACCCTCCCTAATCCCCCCGTGTCTTCACCCTCCCTAATCCCCCCGTGTCTTCACCCTCCCTAATCCCCCCTTGTCTTCACCCTCCCTAATCCCCCCTTGTCTTCACCCTCCCTAATCCCCCCTTGTCTTCACCCTCCCTAATCCCCCCTTGTCTTCACCCTCCCTAATCCCCCCTTGTCTTCACCCTCCCTAATCCCCCCGTGTCTTCACCCTCCCTAATCCCCCCTTGTCCTCATCCTCCCTAATCCCCCCTTGTCCCCATCCTCCCTAATCCCCCCGTGTCTTCACCCTCCCTCATCCCCCCGTGTCTTCACCCTCCCTCATCCCCCCGTGTCTTCACCCTCCCTAATCCCCCCTTGTCTTCACCCTCCCTAATCCCCCCGTGTCTTCACCCTCCCTAATCCCCCCTTGTCTTCACCCTCCCTAATCCCCCCGTGTCTTCACCCTCCCTAATCCCCCCTTGTCTTCACCCTCCCTAATCCCCCCTTGTCTTCACCCTCCCTAATCCCCCCTTGTCTTCACCCTCCCTAATCCCCCCTTGTCTTCACCCTCCCTAATCCCCCCTTGTCTTCACCCTCCCTAATCCCCCCGTGTCTTCAACCTCCCTAATCCCCCCTTGTCTTCACCCTCCCTAATCCCCCCGTGTCTTCAACCTCCCTAATCCCCCCTTGTCTTCATTCTCCCTAATCCCCCCTTGTCTTCACCCTCCCTAATCCCCCCGTGTCTTCACCCTCCCTAATCCCCCCTTGTCTTCACCCTCCCTAATCCCCCCTTGTCTTCACCCTCCCTAATCCCCCCTTGTCCCCATCCTCCCTAATCCCCCCTTGTCTTCACCCTCCCTAATCCCCCCGTGTCTTCACCCTCCCTAATCCCCCCTTGTCTTCACCCTCCCTAATCCCCCCGTGTCTTCACCCTCCCTAATCCCCCCGTGTCTTCACCCTCCCTAATCCCCCCGTGTCTTCACCATCCCTAATCCCCCCTTGTCTTCATCCTCCCTAATCCCCCCTTGTCTTCACCCTCCCTAATCCCCCCGTGTCTTCACCCTCCCTAATCCCCCCGTGTCTTCACCCTCCCTAATCCCCCCTTGTCTTCACCCTCCCTAATCCCCCCGTGTCTTCACCCTCCCTAATCCCCCCTTGTCTTCACCCTCCCTAATCCCCCCTTGTCTTCATCTTCCCAAATCTCCTCTTGTCTTCACCCTCCCTAATCCCCCCTTGTCCCCATCCTCCCTAATCCCCCCTTGTCTTCACCCTCCCTAATCCCCCCGTGTCTTCACCCTCCCTAATCCCCCCTTGTCTTCACACTCCCTAATCCCCCCTTGTCTTCACCCTCCCTAATCCCCCCTTGTCTTCATCCTCCCTAAACCCCCTTGTCTTCATCTTCCCTAATCCCCCCTTGTCTTCACCCTCCCTAATCCCCCCTTGTCTTCACCCTCCCTAATCCCCCCTTGTCTTCACCCTCCCTAATCCCCCCTTGTCTTCACACTCCCTAATCCCCCCTTGTCTTCACCCTCCCTAATCCCCCATTGTCTTCACCCTCCCTAATCCCCCCTTGTCTTCACCCTCCCTAATCCCCCCTTGTCCCCATCCTCCCTAATCCCCCCTTGTCCCCATCCTCCCTAATCCCCCCTTGTCTTCACCCTCCCTAATCCCCCCTTGTCTTCACCCTCCCTAATCCCCCCGTGTCTTCACCCTCCCTAATCCCCCCTTGTCTTCACCCTCCCTAATCCCCCCGTGTCTTCACCCTCCCTAATCCCCCCTTGTCTTCACCCTCCCTAATCCCCCCTTGTCTTCACCCTCCCTAATCCCCCCGTGTCTTCACCCTCCCTAATCCCCCCTTGTCCCCATCCTCCCTAATCCCCCCTTGTCCCCATCCTCCCTAATCCCTCCGTGTCTTCACCCTCCCTAATCCCCCCGTGTCTTCTCCCTCCCTAATCCCCCCGTGTCTTCACCCTCCCTAATCCCCCCTTGTCCTCACCCTCCCTAATCCCCCCGTGTCTTCACCCTCCCTAATCCCCCCATGTCTTCACCCTCCCTAATCCCCCCTTGTCCCCATCCTCCCTAATCCCCCCTTGTCCCCATCCTCCCTAATCCCCCCTTGTCCCCATCCTCCCTAATCCCCCCTTGTCTTCACCCTCCCTAATCCCCCCGTGTCTTCACCCTCCCTAATCCCCCCGTGTCTTCACCCTCCCTAATCCCCCCTTGTCCCCATCCTCCCTAATCCCCCCTTGTCCCCATCCTCCCTAACCACCCCCCATGTCTTCACCCTCCCTAATCCCCCCTTGTCCCCATCCTCCCTAATCCCCCCGTGTCTTCACCCTCCCTAATCCCCCCTTGTCTTCACCCTCCCTAATCCCCCCTTGTCCCCATCCTCCCTAATCCCCCCGTGTCTTCACCCTCCCTAATCCCCCCTTGTCTTCACCCTCCCTAATCCCCCATTGTCCCCATCCTCCCTAATCCCCCCGTGTCTTCACCCTCCCTAATCCCCCCGTGTCTTCACCCTCCCTAATCCCCCCTTGTCTTCACCCTCCCTAATCCCCCCTTGTCTTCACCCTCTCTAATCCCCCCTTGTCTTCACCCTCCCTAATCCCCCCGTGTCTTCACCCTCCCTAATCCCCCCTTGTCTTCACCCTCCCTAATCCCCCCTTGTCCCCATCCTCCCTAATCCCCCCTTGTCTTCACCCTCCCTAATCCCCCCGTGCCTTCACCCTCCCTAATCCCCCCGTGTCTTCACCCTCCCTAATCCCCCCTTGTCTTCACCCTCCCTAATCCCCCCTTGTCCCCATCCTCCCTAATCCCCCCGTGTCTTCACCCTCCCTAATCCCCCCTTGTCTTCACCCTCCCTAATCCCCCCTTGTCTTCACCCTCCCTAATCCCCCCGTGTCTTCACCCTCCCTAATCCCCCCTTGTCTTCACCCTCCCTAATCCTCCCTTGTCTTCACCCTCCCTAATCCCCCCGTGTCTTCACCCTCCCTAATCCCCCCTTGTCTTCACCCTCCCTAATCCCCCCTTGTCTTCACCCTCCCTAATCCCCCCGTGTCTTCATCCTCCCTAATCCCCCCGTGTCTTCACCCTCCCTAATCCCCCCTTGTCTTCACCCTCCCTAATCCCCCCTTGTCTTCACCCTCCCTAATCCCCCCTTGTCTTCACCCTCCCTAATCCCCCCTTGTCTTCACCCTCCCTAATCCCCCCGTGTCTTCACCCTCCCTAATCCCCCCGTGTCTTCACCCTCCCTAATCCCCCCTTGTCCCCATCCTCCCTAATCCCCCCGTGTCTTCACCCTCCCTAATCCCCCCTTGTCTTCACCCTCCCTAATCCCCCCTTGTCTTCACCCTCCCTAATCCCCCCTTGTCTTCACCCTCCCTAATCCCCCCTTGTCCCCATCCTCCCTAATCCCCCCGTGTCTTCACCCTCCCTAATCCCCCCTTGTCCCCATCCTCCCTAATCCCCCCTTGTCTTCACCCTCCCTAATAGCCCCTTGTCTTCACCCTCCCTAATCCCCCCGTGTCTTCACCCTCCCTAATCCCCCCTTGTCTTCACCCTCCCTAATCCCCCCGTGTCTTCACCCTCCCTAATCCCCCCTTGTCTTCACCCTCCCTAATCCCCCCTTGTCCCCATCCTCCCTAATCCCCCCTTGTCTTCACCCTCCCTAATCCCCCCGTGTCTTCACCCTCCCTAATCCCCCCTTGTCCCCATCCTCCCTAATCCCCCCTTGTCTTCACCCTCCCTAATCCCCCCGTGTCTTCACCCTCCCTAATCCCCCCGTGTCTTCACCCTCCCTAATCCCCCCGTGTCTTCACCCTCCCTAATCCCCCCTTGTCTTCACCCTCCCTAATCCCCCCGTGTCTTCACCCTCCCTAATCCCCCCTTGTCTTCACCCTCCCTAATCCCCCCTTGTCTTCACCCTCCCTAATCCCCCCTTGTCCCCATCCTCCCTAATCCCCCCTTGTCTTCACCCTCCCTAATCCCCCCGTGTCTTCACCCTCCCTAATCCCCCCTTGTCTTCACCCTCCCTAATCACCCCTTGTCTTCACCCTCCCTAATCCCCCCTTGTCTTCACCCTCCCTAATCCCCCCGTGTCTTCACCCTCCCTAATCCCCCCTTGTCTTCACCCTCCCTAATCCCCCCTTGTCTTCACCCTCCCTAATCCCCCCTTGTCCCCATCCTCCCTAATCCCCCCTTGTCTTCACCCTCCCTAATCCCCCCTTGTCTTCACCCTCCCTAATCCCCCCTTGTCTTCACCCTCCCTAATCCCCCCGTGTCTTCACCCTCCCTAATCCCCCCTTGTCCCCATCCTCCCTAATCCCCCCTTGTCTTCACCCTCCCTAATCCCCCCGTGTCTTCACCCTCCCTAATCCCCCCTTGTCTTCACCCTCCCTAATCCCCCCTTGTCCCCATCCTCCCTAATCCCCCCTTGTCTTCACCCTCCCTAATCCCCCCGTGTCTTCACCCTCCCTAATCCCCCCTTGTCCCCATCCTCCCTAATCCCCCCTTGTCTTCATCCTCCCTAATCCCCCCTTGTCTTCACCCTCCCTGATCCCCCCGTGTCTTCACCCTCCCTAATCCCCCCTTGTCTTCACCCTCCCTAATCCCCCCTTGTCCCCATCCTCCCTAATCCCCCCGTGTCTTCACCCTCCCTAATCCCCCCGTGTCTTCACCCTCCCTAATCCCCCCGTGTCTTCACCCTCCCTAATCCCCCCTTGTCTTCACCCTCCCTAATCCCCCCGTGTCTTCACCCTCCCTAATCCCCCCATGTCTTCACCCTCCCTAATCCCCCCTTGTCCCCATCCTCCCTAATCCCCCCTTGTCCCCATCCTCCCTAATCCCCCCTTGTCCCCATCCTCCCTAATCCCCCCTTGTCTTCACCCTCCCTAATCCCCCCGTGTCTCCACCCTCCCTAATCCCCCCGTGTCTTCACCCTCCCTAATCCCCCCTTGTCCCCATCCTCCCTAATCCCCCCTTGTCCCCATCCTCCCTAATCCCCCCGTGTCTTCACCCTCCCTAATCCCCCCTTGTCTTCACCCTCCCTAATCCCCCCTTGTCCCCATCCTCCCTAATCCCCCCGTGTCTTCACCCTCCCTAATCCCCCCTTCTCTTCACCCTCCCTAATCCCCCATTTTCCCCATCCTCCCTAATCCCCCCGTGTCTTCACCCTCCCTAATCCCCCCGTGTCTTCACCCTCCCTAATCCCCCCTTGTCTTCACCCTCCCTAATCCCCCCTTGTCTTCACCCTCCCTAATCCCCCCTTGTCTTCACCCTCCCTAATCCCCCCGTGTCTTCACCCTCCCTAATCCCCCCTTGTCTTCACCCTCCCTAATCCCCCCTTGTCCCCATCCTCCCTAATCCCCCCTTGTCTTCACCCTCCCTAATCCCCCCGTGTCTTCACCCTCCCTAATCCCCCCTTGTCTTCACCCTCCCTAATCCCCCCTTGTCCCCATCCTCCCTAATCCCCCCGTGTCTTCACCCTCCCTAATCCCCCCTTGTCTTCACCCTCCCTAATCCCCCCTTGTCTTCACCCTCCCTAATCCCCCCGTGTCTTCACCCTCCCTAATCCCGCCTTGTCTTCACCCTCCCTAATCCCCCCTTGTCTTCACCCTCCCTAATCCCCCCGTGTCTTCACCCTCCCTAATCCCCCCTTGTCTTCACCCTCCCTAATCCCCCCTTGTCTTCACCCTCCCTAATCCCCCCTTGTCCCCATCCTCCCTAATCCCCCCTCGTCTTCACCCTCCCTAATCCCCCCGTGTCTTCACCCTCCCTAATCCCCCCTTGTCTTCACCCTCCCTAATCCCCCCTTGTCTTCACCCTCCCTAATCCCCCCGTGTCTTCACCCTCCCTAATCCCCCCGTGTCTTCACCCTCCCTAATCCCCCCTTGTCTTCACCCTCCCTAATCCCCCCTTGTCTTCACCCTCCCTAATCCCCCCTTGTCTTCACCCTCCCTAATCCCCCCTTGTCTTCACCCTCCCTAATCCCCCCCGTGTCTTCACCCTCCCTAATCCCCCCGTGTCTTCACCCTCCCTAATCCCCCCTTGTCCCCATCCTCCCTAATCCCCCCGTGTCTTCACCCTCCCTAATCCCCCCTTGTCTTCACCCTCCCTAATCCCCCCTTGTCTTCACCCTCCCTAATCCCCCCTTGTCTTCACCCTCCCTAATCCCCCCTTGTCTTCACCCTCCCTAATCCCCCCTTGTCCCCATCCTCCCTAATCCCCCCGTGTCTTCACCCTCCCTAATCCCCCCTTGTCCCCATCCTCCCTAATCCCCCCTTGTCTTCACCCTCCCTAATCCCCCCTTGTCTTCACCCTCCCTAATCCCCCCGTGTCTTCACCCTCCCTAATCCCCCCTTGTCTTCACCCTCCCTAATCCCCCCGTGTCTTCACCCTCCCTAATCCCCCCTTGTCTTCACCCTCCCTAATCCCCCCTTGTCCCCATCCTCCCTAATCCCCCCTTGTCTTCACCCTCCCTAATCCCCCCGTGTCTTCACCCTCCCTAATCCCCCCTTGTCCCCATCCTCCCTAATCCCCCCTTGTCTTCACCCTCCCTAATCCCCCCGTGTCTTCACCCTCCCTAATCCCCCCGTGTCTTCACCCTCCCTAATCCCCCCTTGTCTTCACCCTCCCTAATCCCCCCTTGTCTTCACCCTCCCTAATCCCCCCTTGTCTTCATCTTCCCTAATCCCCCCTTGTCCCCATCCTCCCTAATCCCCCCGTGTCTTCACCCTCCCTAATCCCCCCGTGTCTTCACCCTCCCTAATCCCCCCTTGTCTTCACCCTCCCTAATCCCCCCGTGTCTTCACCCTCCCTAATCCCCCCTTGTCTTCACCCTCCCTAATCCCCCCTTGTCTTCACCCTCCCTAATCCCCCCTTGTCCCCATCCTCCCTAATCCCCCCTTGTCTTCACCCTCCCTAATCCCCCCGTGTCTTCACCCTCCCTAATCCCCCCTTGTCTTCACCCTCCCTAATCCCCCCTTGTCTTCACCCTCCCTAATCCCCCCTTGTCTTCACCCTCCCTAATCCCCCCGTGTCTTCACCCTCCCTAATCCCCCCTTGTCTTCACCCTCCCTAATCCCCCCTTGTCTTCACCCTCCCTAATCCCCCCTTGTCCCCATCCTCCCTAATCCCCCCTTGTCTTCACCCTCCCTAATCCCCCCGTGTCTTCACCCTCCCTAATCCCCCCTTGTCCCCATCCTCCCTAATCCCCCCTTGTCTTCACCCTCCCTAATCCCCCCGTGTCTTCACCCTCCCTAATCCCCCCTTGTCTTCACCCTCCCTAATCCCCCCTTGTCCCCATCCTCCCTAATCCCCCCTTGTCTTCACCCTCCCTAATCCCCCCGTGTCTTCACCCTCCCTAATCCCCCCTTGTCCCCATCCTCCCTAATCCCCCCTTGTCTTCATCCTCCCTAATCCCCCCTTGTCTTCACCCTCCCTAATCCCCCCGTGTCTTCACCCTCCCTAATCCCCCCTTGTCTTCACCCTCCCTAATCCCCCCTTGTCTTCACCCTCCCTAATCCCCCCTTGTCTTCACCTCCCTAATCCCCCCTTGTCCCCATCCTCCCTAATCCCCCCGTGTCTTCACACTCCCTAATCCCCCCTTGTCTTCACCCTCCCTAATCCCCCCTCGTCCCCATCCTCCCTAATCCCCCCTTGTCCCCATCCTCCCTAATCCCCCCGTGTCTTCACCCTCCCTTATCCCCCCTTGTATTCACCCTCCCTAATCCCCCCTTGTCCCCATCCTCCCTAATCCCCCCTTGTCTTCACCCTCCCTAATCCCCCCTTATCTTCACCCTCCCTAATCCCCCCTTGTCTTCACCCTCCCTAATCCCCCCTTGTCTTCACCCTCCCTAATCCCCCCTTGTATTCACCCTCCCTAATCCCCCCGTGTCTTCACCCTCCCTAATCCCCCCTTGTCTTCATCCTCCCTAATCCCCCCGTGTCTTCACCCTCCCTAATCCCCCCTGTCCCCATCCTCCCTAATCCCCCCGTGTCTTCACCCTCCCTTATCCCCCCTTGTATTCACCCTCCCTAATCCCCCCGTGTCTTCACCCTCCCTGATCCCCCCATGTCTTCACCCTCCCTAATCCCCCCTTGTCCCCATCCTCCCTAATCCCCCCTTGTCCCCATCCTCCCTAATCCCCACTTGTCCCCATCCTCCCTAATCCCCCCTTGTCCCCATCCTCCCTGATCCCCCCATGTCTTCACCCTCCCTAATCCCCCCTTGTCCCCATCCTCCCTAATCCCCCCTTGTCCCCATCCTCCCTAATCCCCCCTTGTCCCCATCCTCCCTAATCCCCCCGTGTCTTCACCCTCCCTAATCCCCCCATGTCTTCACCCTCCCTAATCCCCCCTTGTCTTCACCCTCCCTAATCCCCCCTTGTCCCCATCCTCCCTAATCCCCCCTTGTCCCCATCCTCCCTAATCCCCCCTTGTCCCCATCCTCCCTAACCACCCCCCATGTCTTCATCCTCCCGATCTCAATAGTCTCCCCCAGCCCTGCAACCCTGTAGGATCTCTGAGCTCCTCTAATCCTGGTCTCTTGAGCATTCCCGATTTTAATCGCTCTGCCATTGGCGGCCATGCCTTCACCCTGTGGATCCCAAGCTCTGGAATTCTCTCCCTGTATCACTCCAACTCTCTGCCTCCCTTTCCCCAAGAACGCATCCTGAATATCTTCTTGTTTCCCCAAACTTCTGGCCATTTCCTCAATACCTAGTCAGGGACAAATATGATGAGGTGTCATACTAGAATACTGCTGTAAAGCACCTTGGGGTTTTGGATTTTGTTAAAGGCTCTATATAAATACAGGTTGTTGTGGAGAGACAGAAAACCATAGGCCCATTTTGTCCATCTTAAATTTGTCCACCATCTACAAGGCACAAGTCAGGAGTGTGATGGAATACTCCCCACTTGCCTGGATGAGTGCAGCTCCCACAACACTCAAGAAGCTGGACACCATCCAGGACAAAGCAGCCGCTTGATTGGCACCCCATCCACAAACATTCACTCCCTCCACCACCGACACACAGTAGCAGCAGTGTGTGTACCATCTACAAGATGCACTGCAGGAACTCACCAAGGCTCCTTCGACAGCACCTTCCAACCCCATGACCACTACCATCTAGAAGGACAAGGGCAGCAGATAGATGGGAACACCACCACCTGGAAGTTCCCCTCCAAGTCACTCACCATCCTGACTTGGAAATATATCACCGTTCCTTCACTGTCGCTGGGTCAAAATCCTGGAACTCCCTCCCTAACAGCACTGTGGGTGTACCTACACCACATGGACTGCAGCGGTTCAAGAAGGCAGCTCACCACCACCTTCTCAAGGGGCAACTAGGGGTGGGCAATAAATGCTGGCCCAGCCAGCGAAACCCACATCCCGTGGCTGAATAAAAAAAATATACAATTGTCAGGGCCCATAGCCTTTACAGTATCCAGTGCCTTCAGCCGTTTCCTGATATCACGTGGAGTGAATCGAATTGGCTGAAGACTGGCATCTGTGATGCTGGGGACCTCCAGAGGAGGCTGAGATGGATCATCCACTCGGCATTTCTGGCTGAAGATTGTTGCAAATGCTTCAGCCTTATCTTTTGCACTGATGTGCTGGGCTCCCCCATCATTGAGGATGGGGATATTTGTGGAGCCTCCTCCAGTGAGTTGTGTAATTGTCCACCACCATTCACAACTGGATGTGGCAGGACTGCAGAGCTTAGATCTGATCCGTTGGGTGTGGGATCGCTTAGCTCTGTCTATCACTTGCTGCTTATGCTGTTTGACATGCAAGTAGTCCTGTGTTATAGCTTCACCAGGTTGACACCTCATTTTTAGGTATACCTGGTGCTGCTCCTGGAATGCCCTCCTGCACTCTTCATTGAACCAGGGTTGATCCCCATCACTTGATGGTAATGGTGGAGTGGGGGATATGCTGGGCCATGAGGTTACAGATTGTGTCCGAGTACAATTCTGCTGCTGCTGATGGCCCACAGCGCCTCATGGATACCCAGACTTGAGTTGCTAGATCTGTGTGAAATCTATCCCATTTAGCACAGTGGTAGTACCACACAACACGATGGAGGGAATCCTCAATGTGAAGGTGGGACTTTGTCTCCACAATGACTGTGTGGTGGTCACTCCTACCGATACTGTCATGGACAGATGTATCTGCAGCAGGCAGGTTGGTGAGGATGAGGTCAAGTATGTTTTTCCCTCTTGTTGGTTCCCTCACCACCTGCCGCAGACCCAGTCTAGCAGCTATGTCTTTTAGGACTCGGCCAGCTCGGTCAGTAGTGGTGCTACCGAGCCACTTTTGGTGATGGACATTGAAGTCCCCCACCCAGAGTACATTCTGTGCCCTTGCCACCCTCAGTGCTGCCTCCAAGTGGTGTTCAACATGGAGGAGGCACTGATTCATCAGCTGAGGGAGGGCGGTACGTGGTAATCAGCAGGAGGTTTCCTTGTCCATGTTTGACCTGATGACATGAGACTTCATGGGGTCCACAGTCGATGTTGAGGACTCGCAGGGCAACTCCCTCCTGACTGTATACCACTGTGTCACCACCTCTGCTGGGTCTGTCCTGCTGGTGGGACAGGACATACCCAGGGATGGTGACGGTGGTGGGACACTCCCTCCTGACTGACACCAGTGCTGAGTCTGTCCTGTGGTGACTGAGGGAGAGGAATCCACATTATGCGCAGGAGTGAAAGAGGGAGTAGGAGAGGAAGCAAAGCGAGGAGGAGGGGCAGAGGGGAGTGACGAGGGAGATGAAGAGGGCCGAGGGGGAGGATGGGAAAGATGAGGGAGAGGAAGATAGGGGGAGAAACAGGGAGGAAGAGCCAAGTGGGAGAGGGGGTTCCACAAATTGAAATCGAGGGAAAGTGTAAAGTTTAATTAATCCCCATTTTTAATTAGATCAAAGGGAAAATTTAAATAAACTAAGTAGCAAAAAGCAACTTTAAAGGGATCTGAAATTCATTAACTGAGAATCTGTTCATCATGAATAATAAATGGGAGTTGAGAGGAGAAGAGACTTTAGACGGTTAATTGCTAAAATTAGACTAATTCATGACAAATTTAACTGAAGCAGAATACGTAACGTGGAGTACACAGCCCGGAGTACGCAGCCCGGAGTACGCAGCCCGGAGTACACAGCCCGGAGTACACAGCCCAGAGTACACAGCCCGGAGTACACAGCCCGGAGTACACAGCCCGGAGTACACAGCCCGGAGTACACAGCCCAGAGTACACAGCCCAGAGTACACAGCCCAGAGTACACAGCCCAGAATACACAGCCCGGAGTACACAGCCCAGAGCACGCAGCCCAGAACACACAGCCCGGAGTACACAGCCCGGAGTACACAGCCCGGAGTACGCGGCCCGGAGTACGCGGCCCGGAGTACGCGGCCTAGAGTACACAGCCCGGAGTACGCAGCCCGGAGTACACAGCCCGGAGTACGCGGCCTGGAGTACGCGGCCTGGAGTACACAGCCCGGAGCACGCAGCCCGGAGCACGCAGCCCAGAATACACAGCCCGGAGTACGCAGCCCAGAGTACACAGCCCGGAGTACACAGCCCGGAATACACAGCCCGGAGTACACAGCCCGGAATACACGGCCCGGCGTACACAGCCCGGAATACACGGCCCGGAATACACAGCTCAGAGTATATGGCCTGGCGTACACAGCCTGGAGTACACAGCCCGGAGTACACAGCCCGGAGTACACAGCCCAAAATACACAGCCTGGAATACACGGCCCGGCGTACACAGCCCGGAATACACGGCCCGGAATACACAGCTCGGAGTATACGGCCTGGTACACAGCCTGGAGTACACAGCCCAGAGTACACAGCCCGGAATACACAGCCCAGTGTACGCAGCACGGAGTACGCAGCCCGGAGTACGCAGCCCGGAGTACACAATGTGGAGTACGCGGCCTGGAGTAAACAGCCTGGAGTACACGGCCCGGAGTACGCGGCCTGGAGTACGCTGCCCGGAGTACGTGGCCCGGAGTACACAGCCTGGAGTATGCGGCCCAGAGTACACAGCCTGGAGTACAAGGCCCGGAGTACACAGCCTGGAGTACACGGCCCGGAGTACGCGGCCTGGAGTACACGGCCCGGAGTACGCGGCCCAGAGTACACGGCCCAGTGTACACAGGATGGGAATCTATGCAAGGAATCAGAGGTGGGGGAATCAAGGACAAGAACAAAAGACAGAAAGGGGAATAAGAAAAGTGATAGGCAGAGAAATCAAGGGTAAGAATCAAACAGGGTCTCAATGAAAAATAGTGGGAACGGGACAAGTAATGTTAAGGAGACAAGCCTTAAGGCTTTGTGCCTTAACGTGAGGATGAATTAACCGTGTAGATAGATGTAAACAAGTATGATACAGTTGGGATTACGGAGACATGGCTGCAGAGTGACCAGGGGTGGGAACTGAACATCCAGGGGT
Organism: Isurus oxyrinchus; assembly: GCA_026770705.1. Lineage (NCBI taxonomy): Eukaryota > Metazoa > Chordata > Chondrichthyes > Lamniformes > Lamnidae > Isurus > Isurus oxyrinchus. Next base: position 492,145 of record JANJGN010000410.1, read on the forward strand.
AGGAAGGAACAGACAAAAAGGAAAAAGCGGTGGAGTTGCACTGCTGGTTAAAGAGGAAATTAACGCAATAGTGAGGAAAGATATTAGGTCCGACGATGCGGAATCTGTGTGGGTAGAGCTGAAAAACACTAAGGGGCAAAAAACGTTAGCAGGGGTTGTACATAGACCCCCAAACTGTAGTGGGGATGTTGGGAATGGCATTAAACAGGACATTAGAGATGCATGCAATAAAAGAACATCTGTAATTGTGGGCGACTTTAATCTGCATATTGATTGGGCAAATCAAATTAGTAACAGTTCCCTAGAGGAGGAATTCTTGGAGTGTATACAGGATGGTTTTCTGGACCAATACCTCGAGGAATCAACTAGAGAACAGGCCATCCTAGACTGGGTATTGTGTAATGAGAAAGGAATAATTGGCAATCTAGTTGTGTGAGGCCCCTTGGGGATGAGCGACCACAATATGATAGAATTCTTCATCAAGATGGAGAGTGACGTAGTTGATTCTGAGACAAGGGTCCTGAATCTTAATAAAGGAAACTACGATGATATGAGGTGCGAGTTGGCAATGATGGATTGGGAAACATTACTTAAAGGGATGATGGTGGATAGGCAATGGCAAATGTTCAAAGAGCAAATGGGTGAACTGCAACAATTGTTTATTCCTGTCTGGCACAAAAGTAAAACAGGAAAGGTGGCCAAACCATGGCTTACAAGGGAACTTAGAGATAGTATTAGATCCAAGGAAGAGGCACACAAACTGGCCAGAAAAAAACAACAGACCTGAGGATTGGGAGCAGTTTAGAATTCAGCAAAGGAGAACCAAGGGATTGATTAAGAAGGGGAAAATAGAGTACGAGAGTAAGCTTGCGGGGAACATAAAAACTGACTGTAAAAGTGTGTATTGTGAAGAGAAAAAGATTGGTGAAGACAAATGTAGGTCCCTTACAGTCAGAAACAGGGGAATTTATAATGGGGAACAAAGAAATGGCTGACCAACTAAATACAGACTTTGGTTCTGTCTTCACAAAGGAGGACACAAATAACATACCAGAAATGTTGGGGAACACAGGGTTTAGTGAGAGGGAGGAACTGAAAGTAATCAGTATTAGTAGGGAAATGGTGCTGGGGAAATTGATGGGATTGAAGGCCGCTAAATCCCCAGGGCCTGATAATCTACATCCCAGAGTACTTAAGGAAGTGGCCCTAGAAATAGTGGATGCATTGGTGGTCATCTTCCGAGATTCCACAGGCCCTGGAACAGTTCCTACAGATTGGAGGGTAGCTAATGTAACCCCAATATTTAAAAAGGGAGGTAGAGAGGAAACAGGGAATTATAGACCAGTCAGCCTGACATTGGTGGTGGAGAAAATTCTAGAGTCCATTATATAAAAGATTTAATAGCTGAGCACGTGGAAAACAGTGGCAGAATCAGACAGAGTCAGCATGGATTTACAAAAGGGAAATCATGCTTGACAAACCTACTGGAATTTTTCGAAGACGTAACTAGTAGAGTTGCTGAGGGGGAGTCAGTGGATGTGGTTTATTTGGGCTTTCAGAAGGTTTTCGACAAGATCCCACATAAGAGATTAGCATGTAAAATTAAAGCACATGGGATTGGGGGTAGTGTATTGAGATGGATAGAAAACTGGTTGGCAGACAGGAAACAAAGAATAGGAATAAACGGGTCTTTTTCTGAATGGCAGGCAGTGACTAGTGGGGTACCGCAGGGATCGGTGCTGGGACCCCAGCTATTCACAATATATATTAATAATTTAGATAAGGGAACTAAATGTAATATCTCCAAATTTGTAGATGACACAAAGTTGGGTGGGAGGGTGAGCTGTGAGGAGGATGCAGAGATGCTTCAGTGTGATGTGGACAAGCTGAGTGAGTGGGCAAATGCATGGCAGATGCAGTATAATGTGGATAAATGTGAGGTTATCCACCTTGGTAGCAAAAACAGGAAGGCAGGTTATTATCTGAATGGCTATAAATTGAGAGAGGGGAATGTGTAACGAGACCTGAGTGCCCTTGTACACCAGTCGCTGAAGGTAAGCATGCAGGTGCAGCAGGCGGTAAAGAAAGCAAATGGTATGTTGGCCTTCATAGCGTGAGGATTCGAGTACAGGAACAGGGATGTCTTGCTGCAATTGTACAGGGCCTTGGTGAGACCACACCTGGAATATTGTGTGCAGTTTTGGTCTCCTTATCTGAGGAAGGATGTTCTTGCTATAGAGGGAGTGCAGCGAAGGTTTACCAGACTGATTCCTGGGATGGCGGGACTGACATATGAGGAGAGATTGAGTCGGTTAGGATTATATTCGCTGGAGTTCAGGAGGATGAGGGGGGATCTCATAGAAAGCTATAAAATTCTAACAGGACTAGACAGGGTAGATGCAGGAAGGATGTTCCCGATGGGGGGAGAGTCCAGAACCAGGGGTCACAGTCTGAGGATACGGGGTAGACCATTTAGGACTGAGATGAGGAGAAATTTCTTCACCCAGAGAGTGGTGAGCCTGTGGAATTCGCTACCACAGAAAGTAGTTGAGGCCAAAACATTGTATGTCTTCAAGAAGGAGTTAGATATAGCTCTTGGGACGAAAGGGATCAAAGGGTATGGGGAGAAAGTGGGAGCAGGCTATTGAGTTGGATGATCAGCCATGATCATAATGAATGGGGGAGCAGGCTTGAAGGGCCGAATGGCCTCCTGCTGCTCCTAGTTTCTACGTTTGGCTGGGCCTCCTTGTCTATTGCCTACATTCCCAAGTTCTATATTCGGAGGTGTTACTCTTGAGGTGCAGTGAATGTGAGGTGAACTCTCTGAGTCACCCTTTAACACAGCAGATGAAGCTATTGGCTTTGAGTGGCTTTCACAGCCTGGTCATCTTGCTCCTTTCTTCCGGAGCAGACTCCTGCTCGTTCCTGTGGCAACGAGGGGTTAGAGAGCAACCCCAGAAAGGTCCCCCTCGTGTGTGCCCTTCCCCCCTCAGTGCCTTCCCTCCCCACTGACCCCCCTCATGTTCATCAACCTGACCCAGGCCGCACAGCCCATCACCGGGTGAGTGGGAGCCGGCCTGACTACCACACACGATGTAGGCAGAGAGCAGGAGCAGAGCGACTCTACAGCCCAGCAGAGTGTGACCTTCCTCACAGGTAGACTGGGTTTGTTCCACTCCCCTCCACATCAGCAGCCAGTTGTGGCCTGACTTGTGCCCCCTGTCCCTTTACAAAGGGGTTTGAGGCCGATGGGGTTTCCCACTGGTGTGACACGGGATTGGAAGGAGTTACAGGTTCCCAGTGAGCCCCGGTTTCAATGAACATTCATGACAGGTGAATGAATGAAAATACCCTTCACATCACCAGGCAGCGGGATCACTGAGCCAAATAAATACATCATCGGGACAACTGCAAACTCTTTAAATGTCTTCAGCAATTGTCTTTCAAAAGGATCCTTCCTACCTTAGCCTTATCTCATGATAAAAGATTGGGAGCCCCAAAACTTCCTCAGTAACCCCTCTCCTCACTCTGTCCTTTTAACTCTGTTCTCCCAGGTCACTGATAGTCCAGCAGGAGAAATGATTGAATGGCCTCCTCCTGTTCCTGTGTAACAGGCTCAAGGGGCTGAATGGCCTCCTCCTGTTCCTGTGTAACAGGCTCAAGGGGCTGAATGGCCTCCTCCTGTTCCTGTGTAACAGGCTCGAGAGGGGCTGAATGGCCTCCTCCTGTTCCTGTGTAACAGGCTCAAGGGGCTGAATGGCCTCCTCCTGTTCCTGTGTAACAGGCTCAAGGGGCTGAATGGCCTCCTCCTGTTCCTGTGTAACAGGCTCAAGGGGCTGAATGGCCTCCTCCTGTTCCTGTGTAACAGGCTCAAGGGGCTGAATGGCCTCCTCCTGTTCCTGCTTGAGCCCTGACGCCAGCCTCACTGTGTTTTCCTGGATGTTACAGGGTCACTGAACGTGCTGGTCCGAGCACTCGGGATTCAGCCAGTGGAGACTCAGGTGTGGACACTGAGCGGTAACCAGGCAGAGAAATGGCAGCAAGCGAATGTCACCATTAACCCTGAGGGACCCTTCCAGGTGAGTGGGGAGGAGGGGGAAAGAGAGGGAGGTGGTGCACAGAGAAACAGAGAAGCGACCAGGGAGGGGACAGGATGAACAAGTGGGAAATGGGGAGGGGAGAGACGAGGGAGGGGAGAGACGAGGGAGGGGAGAGACGAGGGAGGGGAGAGACGAGGGAGGGGAGAGACGAGGGAGGGGAGAGACGAGGGAGGGGAGAGACGAGGGAGGGGAGAGACGAGGGAGGGGAGAGACGAGGGAGGGGAGACGAGAGAGGGGAGACAAGGGAGGGGAGACAAGGGAGGGGAGACGAGGGTGTGTAGGGTGAGGGGGTGGCATAGGTTTGGGAGGGGAGATGTTGTAGGGTGGGGAGGGGGAGGGGTGTAGCCATGGGAAGGGTGGGGGTGTAGGTTGGGGGAGGGGGTGTAGTGTGGGGAGGTGAGGGGGTGTAGGGTGGGTGAGAAGAGGGGGTGTAGGGTGGGGGAGGGTAGGGAGTGTAGGTTGGGGAGGGGAGGGGTATAGGTTGGGGGAGATGAGAGGGTGTAAGGTGGGCGAGAGGAAGGGGTGTAGGGTGGGGGAGGGGAGGGGGTGTAGGGTGGGGGATGGGAGGGGGTGTAGGGTGGGGAGGGGACAGGGTGTAGAGTTGGAGGGTGTAGGTTGGGCGGGGCAGTAATAGGATAGGAAAGGGAGTTGTGCTTTGCATTGTGGTTAAGGAGGGAGTTGGAGGGATCGGTGTTTGAGGAGGGAGTTGGAGGGAGGCATGGTTAAGGAGGGAGTTGGAGGGAGTTGTGGTTAAGGAGGGTTTTGGAGGGAAGCAAGGTTAAGGAGGGAGTTGGTGTGAGACGTGGTTAAGAAGAGAGTTGGAGTGAGGCGAGGTTAAGGTGGGAGTTGGTGTGAGGCGTGGTTAAGGAGGGAGTTGGAGGGAGCCGTGGTTAAGGAGGGAGTTGGTGTGAGGCGTGGTTAAGGAGGGAGTTGGACGGAGCCGTGGTTGAGGAGGGAGTTGGAGGGAGACGTGGTTAAGGAGGGAGTTGTTGTGAGGCGTGGCTAAGGAGAGAGTTGGAGGGAGGCGTTGTTAAGGAGGGAGTTGGAGGGAGTCATTGTTAAGGAGGGAGTTGGAGGGAGGCGAGATTAAGGAGGGAGTTGGTGTGAGGCGTGGTTAAGGAGGGAGTTGGAGGGAGGTGAGGTTAAGGAAGGAGTAGGAGGGAGCCGTGGTAAAGGAGGGAGTTGGAGGGAGGTGAGGTTAAGGAAGGAGTAGGAGGGAGCCGTGGTAAAGGAGGGAGATGCTGGGAGCCGTGGTTAAGGAGAGAGTTGGAGGGAGGGGTGGTTAAGGAGGGAGTTGGTATGAGGTGTGGTTAAGGAGGGAGTTGGAGGGAGTCATAGTTAAGGAGGGAGTTGGAGGGAGGCGAGGTTAAGGAGGGAGTTGGAGGGAGGCGTGGTTAAGGAGGGAGTTGGTGTGAGGCGTTGTTAAGGAGGGAGTTGGAGGGAGTCATAGTTAAGGAGGGAGTTGGAGGGAGGCGAGATTAAGGAGGGAGTTGGTGTGAGGCGTGGTTAAGGAGGGAGTTGGAGGGAGGTGAGGCTAAGGAAGGAGTAGGAGGGAGCCGTGGTAAAGGAGGGAGTTGGAGGGAGGTGAGGTTAAGGAAGGAGTAGGAGGGAGCCATGGTAAAGGAGGGAGATGCTGGGAGCCGTGGTTAAGGAGAGAGTTGGAGGGAGGGGTGGTTAAGGAGGGAGTTGGTATGAGGTGTGGTTAAGGAGGGAGTTGGAGGGAGTCATAGTTAAGGAGGGAGTTGGAGGGAGGCGAGGTTAAGGAGGGAGTTGGAGGGAGGCGTGGTTAAGGAGGGAGTTGGTGTGAGGAGTGGCTAAGGAGGGAGTTGGAGGGAGGCGTTGTTAAGGAGGGAGTTGGAGGGAGTCATAGTTAAGGAGGGAGTTGGAGGGAGGCGAGATTAAGGAGGGAGTTGGTGTGAGGCGTGGTTAAGGAGGGAGTTGGAGGGAGGTGAGGCTAAGGAAGGAGTAGGAGGGAGCCGTGGTAAAGGAGGGAGATGCTGGGAGCCGTGGTTAAGGAGAGAGTTGGAGGGAGGCGTGGTTAAGGAGGGAGTTGGTGTGAGGTGTTGTTAAGGAGGGAGTTGGAGGGAGTCATAGTTAAGGAGGGAGTTGGTGTGAGGCGTGGTTAAGGAGGGAGTTGGAGGGAGTCATAGTTAAGGAGGGTGTTGGAGGGAGGCGAGGTTAAGGAGGGAGTTGGAGGGAGGTGTAGTTAAGAATGAATTTGGTGTGAGGAATGGTTAAGGAGGGAGTTGGAGGGAGGCGTTGTTAAGGAGGGAGTTGGAGGGGGCTGTGGTCAAGGAGGGAGTTGGAGGGAGTTGGTGTGAGGCGTGGTTAAGGAGGGAGTTGGAGGGAGGCGTGGTTAAGGAGGGAGTTGGTGTGAGGTGTGGTTAAGGAGGGAGTTGGTGTGAGGTGTGGTTAAGGAGGGAGTTGGTGTGAGGCATGGTTAATGAGGGAGTTGGAGGGAGGCGTAGTTGAGGAAGGAGTTGGAGGGAGTCCTGGTTTAGGAGGGAATTGGATGGAGCCATCTTTAAAGATGGAGTTGGTATGAGGTGTGGTTAAGGAGGGAGTTGGTGTGAGATGTGGTTAAGGAGGGAGTTGGAGGGAGCCGTGGTTAAGGAGAGATTTGGAGGGAGGCGAGGTTAAGGAGGGAGTTGGAGGGAGCCGTGTTTGAGGAGGGAGTTGGAGGGAGCCGTGGTTGAGGAGGGATTTGGATGAGCCGTGGTTGAGGAGGAAGTTGGAGGGAGCCATGGTTGAGGAGGGAGTTGGTGTGAGGTATGGTTAAGGAGGGAGTTGGAGGGAGTCATAGTTAAGGAGGGAGTTGGTGTGAGGCGTGATTAAGGAGGGAGTTGGAGGGAGCCGTGGCTAAGGAGGGAGATGGAGGGACCTGTGGTTGAGGAGGGAGTTGGATGAGCTGTGATTAAGGAGGGAGTTGGTGTGAGCCGTGGTTAAGGAGGGAGTTGGTGTGAGGCGTGCTTAAGGAGGGAGTTGGAGGGAGCCGTGGTTAAGGAGGGAGATGGAGGGACCTGTGGTTTAGGAGGGAGTTGGATGAGCTGTGGTTACGGAGGGAGTTGGAGGGAGGCATGGTTAAGGATGGAGTTGGTGTGAGGCATGGTTAAGGAGGGAGTTGGTGTGAGGCGTGGTTAAGGAGGGAGTTGGTGTGAGGCGTGGTTAAGGAGGGAGTTGGTGTGAAGTGTGGTTAAGGAGGGAGTTGGTGGGAGCTGTGGTGAAGGAGGGTGTTGGTGTGAGGCGTTGTTAAGGAGGGAGTTGGAGGGAGGCGTAGTTAAGGAGGAATTTGGTGTGAGGCATGGTTAAGGAGGGTGTTGGTGTGAGGCATGGTTAAGGAGGGAGTTGTAGGGAGCCGTTTTTGAGGACGGAGTTGGTGTGAGCTGTCGTTAAGGAGGGAGTTGGAGGGAACCGTGGTTGAGGAGGGAGATGGAGGGACCTGTGGTTTAGGAGGGAGTTGGATGAGCTGTGGTTACGGAGGGAGTTGGAGGGAGGCATGGTTAAGGAGGGAGTTGGTGTGAGGTGTGGTTAAGGAGGGAGTTGGTGTGAGGCATGGTTAAGGAGGGAGTTGGTGTGAGGCGTGGTTAAGGAGGGAGTTGGTGTGAGGCATGGTTAAGAAGGGAGTTGGTGTGAAGTGTGGTTAAGGAGGGAGTTGGAGGGAGCTGTGGTGAAGGAGGGTGTTGGTGTGAGGCGTGGTTAAGGAGGGAGTTGGAGGGAGGCATAGTTAAGGAGGAATTTGGTGTGAGGCATGGTTAAGGAGGGTATTGGTGTGAGGCATGGTTAAGGAGGGAGTTGTAGGGAGCCGTTTTTGAGGACGGAGTTGGTGTGAGCTGTCGTTAAGGAGGGAGTTGGAGGGAACCGTGGTTGAGGAGGGAGTTGGAGGGAGCCGTGGTTGAGGAGGGATTTGGAGGGAGCCGTGGTTGAGGAGGGAGCTGGAGTGAGGCGTGGTTAAGCAGGGAGTTGAGGTGAGGCGTGGTTAAGGATGGAGTTGGAGGGAGGTGAGGTTAAGGAGGGAGTTGGTGTGAGGCTTGGTTAAGGAGGGAGTTTGTGTGAGGCATGGTTAAGGAGGGAGTTGGAGGGAGTCATAGTTAAGGCGTGAGTTGGTGTGAGGCGCAGTTAAGGAGGGAGTTGGAGGGAGCCGTGGTTAAGGAGGGAGATGGAGGGAGCTGTGGTTGAGGAGGGAGTTGGATGAGCTGTGGTTGAGGAGGGAGTTGGATGAGCTGTGGTTGAGGGGGGAGTTGGATGAGCTGTGGTTGAGGAGGGAGATGGATGAGCTGTGGTTGAGGAGGGAGTTGGATGAGCTGTGGTTGAGGAGGGAGTTGGATGAGCTGTGGTTGAGGAGGGAGTTGGATGAGCTGTGGTTGAGGAGGGAGTTGGATGAGCTGTGGTTGAGGAGGGAGTTGGAGGGAGCTGTGGTTAAGGAGGGAGATGGAGGGAGCTGTGGTTGAGGAGGGAGTTGGATGAGCTGTGGTTGAGGAGGGAGTTGGATGAGCTGTGGTTAAGGAGGGAGTTGGAGGGAGCTGTGGTTGAGGAGGGAGTTGGATGAGCTGTGGTTGAGGAGGGAGTTGGATGAGCTGTGGTTGAGGAGGGAGTTGGAGGGAGCTGTGGTTGAGGAGGGAGTTGGATGAGCTGTGGTTGAGGAGGGAGTTGGATGAGCTGTGGTTGAGGAGGGAGTTGGATGAGCTGTGGTTGAGGAGGGAGTTGGATGAGCTGTGGTTGAGGAGGGAGATGGAGGGAGCTGTGGTTGAGGAGGGAGTTGGATGAGCTGTGGTTGAGGAGGGAGTTGGATGAGCTGTGGTTGAGGAGGGAGTTGGATGAGCTGTGGTTGAGGAGGGAGATGGAGGGAGCTGTGGTTAAGGAGGGAGATGGAGGGAGCTGTGGTTGAGGAGGGAGTTGGATGAGCTGTGGTTGAGGAGGGAGTTGGATGAGCTGTGGTTGAGGAGGGAGTTGGATGAGCTGTGGTTGAGGAGGGAGTTGGATGAGCTGTGGTTAAGGAGGGAGATGTAGGGAGCTGTGGTTAAGGAGGGAGTTGGATGAGCTGTGGTTGAGGAGGGAGTTGGAGGGAGATGTGATTAAGGAGGGAGACGGAGGGAGCCGTGGTTAAGGAGGGAGTTAGTTGAGCTGTGGTTGAGATTAAGTTCGGTGAGCTGTGGTTGAGGAGGGAGTTAGTTGATCTGTGGTTGAGGAGGGAGTTGGAGGGAGATGTGATTAAGGAGGGAGTTAGTTGATCTGTGGTTGAGATTAAGTTGGGTGAGCTGTGGTTGAGGAGGGAGTTGGAGGGAGATGTTATTAAGGAGGAAGTTGGGTGAGCTGTGCCTTGCCTTGTGGTGAAGCTGATTCTCGCTGTTCCAGGTTATTTTGGAAGCAATCCGTGGTTCCGGGTTCCTCGGAGACATTGGACTGGACGATGTCAGCATCACAAAGGGGTCGTGCACGGAGAGGCTGCTCTCAGAGAAAGGTGGATATCGGGCTGACCTTGCACACATGCCACATCACCGAGAACTCAGTGTGCCACACTTCACATATGGGGAGCTGGGCTGTATCAGTCAGGCTATTGAAGCTGGATAAAGTGCTGGTTAGGCCTGAGTTTGAGTCAAGTGTTTAATTCTGGCCACCACACTGTGGACAGGATATGAGGGTGCAGAGGAGATTCATCGAATGGACCCAGGGATGGGGTTTTAAACTATAAGCTTCAGTTGGAGAAGCTGGGGCTGTTCTCCTAGATTCATTGTAGCACAGAAAGAGGCCATTCCATCCATCGAGTCTATGCTGGCTCCTCCTTGAGCAGTCCCATGTCCCCGCTCTACCCCTGTAGCTCTGCAACGTTATGTCCCTCCATTCCCCACCCAATTTCCTTTTGAGATCATTGCTGGTCTCTGTTTCTATCAGCTCGTGGGGCGTGAGTTCCAGTTATTATCACTCACTGTGTAAGAACAGATCTTCCCCACATTCCCCCTCCATCTCCTGTCCAAAACCTTCAAGCTCAGTCTCCTTGTCTCCAAGGAGAAGTCCCTGCTTCTCCAACCTCAGCTTGGAGTTAATTCCCCCGTCCCTGGGGCCATTCAGGTAAATCTCCTCCCCACCCTCTCAAGGACCCCCACATCTTTCCTATAGTGCGGTGATCAGAACCGGACCCAATGCTCTAGCTGGAGCCTGACCAGAGCTTTATAAATCTTCAGCTTTTGTGCTCAGTGCCTCTGTTAGTGATGCCCAACATCCCACTTGCTTTGTCCTGTCAGTGTTAAAGACTGATCCTACCTGCACTCCCAGCTCCGTCTGGCCCCGCACACTCTGTGTCATGAACTCTGGATTCCTGTTTTGGTGAAAAACGAGACAGACTCTTGCTGCTTCTTAACTTGCAGACAAATGGAAGCTAAATTTCAGCAGTGTCTCCTGCATGGGAAAGGATGCTGACTAGTGAGCAAGTCTACCCTGATCCAGCCATCCTCATGGATGAGGCAGCAGGGACCCTGTGTCCAGGCTTTCATTTCATTCAGTAAAGGCTCATTGCCTGCAAATGTTTATCCGCCCGACAGAGTGGAGCTCCCTCTGGATCAACGCCTGGTAAACTTAAACTGGTTCTCAGTGTAATTCCTAGAACACCCGGAATAGTTTTTTATTCAGTCACGGGATGTGGGTTTCGCTGGCTGGGCCCAGCATTTATTGCCCATCCCTAGTTCCCCCTTGAGAAGGTGGGGGTGAGCTGCCTTCTTGAACCGCTGCAGTCCATGTGGTGTAGGTACACCCACAGTGCTGTTAGGGAGGGAGTTCCAGGATTTTGACCCAGCGACAGTGAAGGAACGGTGATATATTTCCAAGTCAGGATGGTGAGTGACTTGGAGGGGAACTTCCAGGTGGTGGTGTTCCCATCTATCTGCTGCCCTTGTCCTTCTAGATGGTAGTGGTCGTGGGTTTGGAAGGTGCTGTCTGAGGAGCCTTGGTGAGTTCCTGCAGTGCATCTTGTAGATGGTACACACACTGCTGCCACTGTGTGTCGGTGGTGGAGGGAGTGAATGTTTGTGGATGTGGTGCCAATCAAGCGGCTGCTTTGTCCTGGATGGTGTCCAGCTTCTTGAGTGTTGTGGGAGCTGCACTCATCCAGGCAAGTGGGGAGTATTCCATCACACTCCTGACTTGTGCCTTGTAGATGGTGGACAGGCTTTGGGGGGTCAGGAGGTGAGTTACTCGCTGCAGGATTCCCAGCCTCTGAGCTGCTCTTGTAGCCACAGTATTTATATGGCTGGTCCAGTTCAGTTTCTGGTCAATGGTAACCCCCAGGATGTTGACAATGGGGGATTCAGTGATGGTAATGACATTGAACATCAAGGGGCAATGGTTGGATTCTCTCTTGTTGGAGATGGTCATTGCCTGACACTTGTGTGGCGTGAATGTTACTTGCCACTTGTCAGCCCAAGCCTGGATATTGTCCAGGTCTTGCTGCATTTGGACATGGACTGCTTCAGTATCTGAGGAGCTGTGAATGGTGCTGAACATTGTGCAATCATCAGCGAACATCCCCCCTTCTGACCTTATGATGGAAGGAAGGTCATTGATGAAACAGCTGAAGATGGTTGGGCCGAGGACACTACCCTGAGGAACTCCTGCAGTGATGTCCTGGAGCTGAGATGACTGACCTCCAACAACCACAACCATCTTCCTTTGTGCTGGGTATGACTCCAACCAGCGGAGAGTTTTCCCCTGATTCCCACTGACTCCAGTTTTGCTGGGACTCGATTCCACACTCGGTCAAATGCTGCCTTGATGTCAAGGGCAGTCACTCTCACCTCACCTCGGGAGTTCAGCTCTTTTGTCCATGTTTGAACCAAGGCTGTAATGAGGTCAGGAGCTGAGTGGCCCTGGCAGAACCCAAACTGGGCATCAGTGAGCAGGTTATTGCTAAGTAAGTGCTGCTTGTTAGCACTGTTGGTGACCCCTTCCATTACTTGTGAAGAGGACATGGGGAGGTTACAGATGGATATAGAGAGGCTGAGTGAGTGGGCAAAGATCTGGCAGAGGGAGTACAATGTGGGAAAAAGTGAAGTTGTTCACTTTGGCAGGAAGAACAAAAAAGCAGAGTATTACTTAAACGGAGAATGGCTGCAGAATTCTCAAGGTGCAGAGGGATCTGGGTGTTCTAGTGCATGAGTCACAAAAAGTTAGTATGCAGGTCCAGCGAATAATTGAGAAGGTTAATGGAATGTTGTCCTTTATTACGAGAGGGATTAAACATAAAAGTAAGGATGTTATGTTTCAGTTATACAGGACATTGGTGAGACCGCACCTCGAATACTCTGTACAGTTTTGATCTCCTTATTTAAGGAAGGGTGTAAATGTACTGGAGGTGGTTCAGAGGAGGTTTACTAGATTGATACCTGGAATGAGTGGGCTGTCTTATGAGGAAAGGTTGGACAGACTGGGCTTGTTCCCACTGGAGTTTAGAAGAGTGAAGGGTGATTTGATGGAAGTGTACAAGATCCTGAACGGCCTTGACAAGGTGGATGTGGAAAGGATGTTTCCTCTGGTGGGTGAGTCCAGAACTGGGGGGCACTGTTTAAAATTAGGGGTCGCCCTTTTAGGACAGAGATGAGGAGAATTTATTTCTCTCGGAGGGTTGTGTGACTGTGGAACTCTCTGCCTCAGAATATGATGGAGGTGGGATCATTGAATATTTTACAGGCGGAGATAGATTCTTGTTAGGCATAAGGTATTCCAAGTTTATCGGGATAAGTTGGGAATGTGGGAATCGAAGCACAAACAGATCAGCCATGATCTTATTGAATGGCGGAGCAGGCTCGAGGGGCCGAGTGGCCTCCTCTTGCTCCTAATTCCTGTGTTTGTATGTATGAGGGTTCTCCGAGTTTGTCCTGTTTTTCACTCTGACTCCACTAACCCCTCCAGATCTAACTGTTTTCCCATCTCCTCTTGTGTTGCAGATGTGATTCCTCGGAATCGGAATGTTGCCATTGGCCCAGCCTCTCCCCCGCTCTCCGTCTCTGTGCTACTTCCCCTCCTCCTCAGTTCACAGGCAGCTGCTCAGATGATGTGATGGAGCTGACTGAATATCCTGATCCCAGACAGGCTCTCTGTCCCTGACCCCATATTCCTCACCACTGCCCCTCACTCCCAGGTTAAAGCATCTTACAAGGTACCAAAGTGCCAGATGTACCAAAGAATGTGAGGGCTCTGTCCTCCTGGAGATTTGGGTTCAGAAGCAGAACAGCTACCGGAGCTGGGAACAGATTATTCCAGGATCCCAGTCAGGGCCTAGTCAGGCCTCCGTCCACCTTTACCTTCTTCTGACCACTATTGAAATTATTTAAACTTAAAGCACAACAAGATAATCTGATGGCTGTAAACCTGGTGTGAGATGTTGCTATACTGAGACTGCACGCACCATTCATCATTACAAACACTGCATGAACACGAGTAACTGTTTCACTGTCAGAAACACCTCATAAAGGCCTCACATCAACAACAACCCTGTCAATCCCACCCACACTCTCCATCCCATCCATCCTGGGAGCTGCCTCACATCCATCTGCCCCACACTGCTCCTAGCATTCCCCACATTCCCAGGGTATCTCCATTCCCAGGAACGTCCATCTACCATCATCATCCTCCGCTCCACTTTTTAGAATTGATTGTAAGACTACCAAAAGCACAATATTCAAATCTTGCTGGAATTTATCTCAGACTATTCAATGGTTTTATTAAAAATTATTATTCAGAAGATTCCTCACTCACACTGTCTCTCATTTCTACCGTTCTGCTTCTCACACCCAGTGCTACAAATATAAGTATCGCATTGCAATTCCAGAGTGAGACAGTGTCGAGGCAGCTTTACTCTGTATCTAACCCTGTGCTGTACCTGTCCTGGGAGTGTTTGATGGGGACAGTGTAGAGGGAGCTTTACTCTGTATCTAACCCCGTGCTGTACCTGTCCTGGGAGTGTTTGATGGGGACAGTGTAGAGGGAGCTTTACTCTGTATCTAACCCCATGCTGCACCTGTCCTGGGAGTGTTTGATGGGGACAGTGTAGAGGGAGCTTTACTCTGTATGTAACCCCATGCTGTACCTGTCCTGGGAGTGTTTGATGGGGACAGTGTAGAGAGAGCTTTACTCTGTATCTAACCCCATGCTGTACCTGTCCTGGGAGTGTTTGATGGGGACAGTGTAGAGGGAGCTTTACTCTGTATCTAACCCCGTGCTATACCTGTCCTGGGAGTGTTTGATGGGGACGGTGTAGAGAGAGCTTTACTCTGTATCTAACCCCACACTGTACCTGTAGATGGAGATTTATTCTGTATCTAACCCCGTGCTGTACCTGTCCTGGGAGTGTTTGATGGGGACAGTGTAGAGGGAGCTTTACTCTGTATCTAACCCTGTGCTTTACCTGTCCTGGGAGTGTTTGATGGGGACAGTGTAGAGGGAGCTTTACTCTGTATCTAACCCCGTGCTGTACCTGTCCTGGGAGTGTTTGATGGGGACAGTGTAGAGGGAGCTTTACTCTGTATCTAACCCCGTGCTGTACCTGTCCTGGGAGTGTTTGATGGGGACAGTGTAGAGGGAGCTTTACTCTGTATCTAACCCCGTGCTGTACCTGTCCTGGGAGTGTTTGATGGGGACAGTGTAGAGGGAGCTTTACTCTGTATCTAACCCCATGCTGTACCTGTCCTGGGAGTGTTTGATGGGGACGGTGTAAATGGAATTGTTAGGGTGGGAATTATTCCTAAATCACCCATTGAAGGGGTAGATTTTATTCTGGTTAATGATGTAGCTAGCAGAGTCAATAATGTGGTGATGACTGTATTGTAGCGGGTGGTTGATCATACTGATGTTAAACTTCAGGAAACCTCTGTGGCCAAAAATGAGATGCTTATTATTGATAAGCAGAATCACAGAGTCTCACAGTGCAGAAGAGGCCCTTCGGCCCATCGAGTCTGCACCGATATGTGAGAAACACCTGACCTACCTAATCCCATTTACCAGCACTTGGCCCATAGCCTTGAATGTTATGATGTGCCAAGTGCTCATCCAGGTACTTTTTAAAGGATGTTAGGCAACCCGCCTCCACCTCCCTCCCAGGCAGCACATTCCAGACCCTCACCACCCTCTGGGTAAAAAAGGTTTTCCTCACATCCCCCTAAACCTCCTGCCCCTCACCTTGAACTTGTGTCCCCTTGTGACTGACCCTCCAACTAAGGGGAACAGCTGCTCCCTACCCACCATGTCCATGTCCCTCATAATCTTGTACACCTCAATCAGGTCACCCCTCAGTCTTCTCTGCTCAACGAAAACAACCCAAGTCTATCCAACCTCTCTTCATAACTGAAATGTTCCATCCCATTGCTGAACCTGCATTGTGAGCTGGGCGAACGGGCCACACTTCTCTTTTGTAATGAATTCATCCGGAATGTTGTTTGTGAAATTCCCTGGGCTCCGATCTTTCCCAGAATTTTGCCTCTTGTTTGTAGCAGAGTCAACAGTGAATGGGACTGAGGGTTGGGGTGAGGGCAGATCAGCGTGGGACAGGGTTCAGGGTGGGGATTGTGGTGGCACTAGATCGAGCGGTGAGACACCCCCCAGCTTTCTCAACCAGGTCAGCGAAACCACAGCAAAAACAAACAGAACTCACGAGGACGGCGTTGGATTATTCCAGGGAGCTGAGGCTATGCAGCAATTGAAACAGCTTATTAATAATTCACAGAACTGTGTAAAACAGCTTCAAAATTACCACAGACCAGCCCACTGTCAGGGGGATGTTCGTCAACGTTTCATATCGAGCAGCCTTGGGGGGGAGTGAAGTAGCCCAGGCTTCACTTGCTCACTCTACACCCCTTCCTAATCCCTTCTGGGACCCCCCTACTCTGCAATCCCCTACCCCCAGCCACCAGCCCCCCACCCTGCACTCCTGGGAGAGAGAGACAGGGGGAGGACCCGGGGGAGAGACAGGAGGAGGGGCCGGGGGAGAGAGAGACAGGAGGAGGGGCCGGGGGAGAGACAGGAGGAGGGGCCGGGGGAGAGAGAGACAGGAGGAGGGTCCGGGGGAGAGAGAGACAGGAGGAGGGGCCGGGGGAGACAGAGACAGGAGGAGGAGGGGCCGGGGGAGAGACTGGAGGAGGGGCCGGGGGAGAGACTGGAGGAGGGGCCGGGGGAGAGAGAGACAAGAGGAGGGGCCGGGGGAGACAGAGACAGGAGGAGGGGCCGGGGGAGAGAGAGACAGGAGGAGGGGCCCAGGGGAGAGACAGGAGGAGGGGCCGGGGGAGAGACAGGAGGAGGGGCCGGGGGAGAGAGAGACAGCAGGAGGCCCCGGGGGAGAGAGAGACAAGAGGAGGGGCCGGGGGAAGAGAGACAGTAGGAGGGGCCCGGGGGAGAGAGAGACAGGAGGAGGGGCCGGGGAGAGAGAGAGACAGGAGGAGGGGCCCGGGGGACAGAGAGACAGGAGGAGGGGCCGGGGGAAGAGAGACAGGAGGAGGGGCCGGGGGAGAGAGAGACAAGAGGAGGGGCCGGGGGAGAGACAGGAGGAGGGGCCCGGGAGAGACAGAGACAGGAGGAGGGGCCGGGGGAGAGAGAGAGACAGGAGGAGGGGCCGGGGGAGACAGAGACAGGAGGAGGGGCCGGGGGAGACAGAGACAGGAGGAGGAGGGGCCGGGGGAGAGAGACAGGAGGAGGGGCCGGGGGAGAGAGAGAGACAAGAGGAGGGGCCGGGGGAGAGACAGGAGGAGGGCCCAAGGGAGAGACAGGAGGAGGGCCCGAGGGAGAGAGAGACAGGAGGAGGCCCTGGGGGAGAGAGAGACAGGAGGAGGGGCCGGGGGAGAGAGAGACAAGAGGAGGGACCGGGGGGGAGAGAGACAGGAGGAGGGGCCGGGGGAGAGAGACAGGAGGAGGGGCTGGGGGAGAGACAGGAGGAGGGTCCCGGGGGAGAGACAGAGACAGGAGGAGGCCCCGGGGGAGAGAGAGACAAGAGGAGGGGCCCGGGGGAGAGAGAGACAGGAGGAGGGGCCAGGGGAGAGAGAGACAAGAGGAGGGGCCCGGGGGAGAGAGAGACAGGAGGAGTGGCCGGGGGAGAGAGAGACAAGAGGAGGGGCCCGGGGGAGAGAGAGACAGGAGGAGGGGCCGGGGGAGAGAGAGACAGGAGGAGGGGCCGGGGGAGAGAGAGACAGGAGGAGGGGCCGGGGGAGAGAGAGACAAGAGGAGGGGCCGGGGGAGAGACAGGAGGAGGGCCCGAGGGAGAGAGAGACCGGAGGAGGGGCCGGGGGAGAGACAGGAGGAGGGCCTGAGGGAGAGAGAGACAGGAGGAGGGGCCGGGGGAGACAGAGACAGGAGGAGGGGCCGGGAGAGAGACAGGAGGAGGGCCCGAGGGAGAGAGAGACCGGAGGAGGGGCCGGGGGAGACAGAGACAGGAGGAGGGGCCGGGGGAGAGACAGGAGGAGGGGCCGGGGGAGAGACAGGAGGAGGGGCCGGGGGAGACAGAAACAGGAGGAGGGGCTGGGGGAGAGACAGGAGGAGGACCCGAGGGAGAGAGAGACAGGAGGAGGGGCCGGGGGAGAGAGAGACAGGAGGAGCGACCGGGGGAGAGAGAGAGACAGGAGGAGGGGCCGGGGGAGAGAGAGACAGGAGGAGGGGCCGGGGGAGAGAGAGACCGGGGGAGGACCCGGGGGAGAGACAGGAGGAGGGGCCAGGGGAGAGAGACAGGAGGAGGGGCCGGTGGAGAGAGAGACAGGAGGAGGGTCCCGGGGGAGAGAGAGACAGGAGGAGGCCCCGGGGGAGACAGAGACAGGAGGAGGCCCCGGGGGAAAGAGGCAGGAGGCGTCCATCACTCTCCACCCTCCCACACAGGAAGCAGCTCCACAACTCATACAGATCCAGCCTGTCCAAACAGACCAAGAACATCAAACAGGGCACTTACCGAGCGGGGAATGCAGGGCAGAAACGGGTGGAAGGTGGACATGGGAAAGGGGGGAAACAGGGGACTGTCAGGGAATACAGGGAAAGGGGGAGAATGGGGGAATACAGGGGAAAGGGGGAATACAGGGGAAAGGCGGAATACAGGGGAAAGCTGGGAATACATGGGCAAATTGGGAAATACGGGGGAAAGCGGGGAATACAGGGGAAAGGGGGAATACAGGGGAAAAGGGGAATACAGGGGAAAGGGGGGAATACAGGGAAAGGGAGGAATACAAGGGAAAGTGGGTATACAGGGGAAAGGGGGGGTACAGACGAAAGACGTAATATTGGGGAACTGGTGTATACAGGGGAACGTGGGTATGCGGGGAATACAGCAGAAAGCGGGGTATACAGGGTAAAGGGGGGAATACAGGGTAAAGGGGGGAATACAGGGGAAAGGGGGGAATACAGGGGAAAGGAGGGATGCAGGGGAAAGGATGGAATACAGGGGAAAGGGGGAATACAGGGGAAAGGGGGAATACAGGGGAAAGCTGGGAATACAGGGGAAAGGGGGAATACAGGGGAAAGGGGGGTAAAGACGAAAGGCGTAATATTGGGGAACTGGTGTATACAGGGGAACGTGGGTATGGAGGGAATACAGCAGAAAGGGGGGTATACAGGGAAAGGGGAATACAGGGAAAAGGGGGAATGCAGGGGAAAGGGGGAATACAGGGAAAGGGGGAATACAGGGGAAAGGGGGGAAAACAGGGAAAAGGGGGGAATACAGGGGGTGGTGGGAATAGAGCGTAAAGGGAGGAAAACAAGGGAAAGGGGGAATATAAGGGAAAGGGAGAATACCGTGGAAAGGGGGAATAGAGGGGAAAGGGGGGAATAAGCGAAAGGGGGATACAGGTGAATGAGGGGCTATGGGTGAATGGGAGAATTACAGGGGAAAGGGGTTATACAGGGGAAAGGGGGGAATACAGGGGAAAGGGGGGAATACAGGGGAAGGGGGGAATACAGGGGAAAGGGGGGAATACAGGGGAAAGGGGGGAATACAGGGGAAAGGGGGAATACAGGGGAAAGGGGGAATACAGGGGAAAGGGGGAATACAGGGGAAAGGGGGGAATACAGGGGAAAGGGGGAATACAGGGGAAAGGGGGGAATACAGGGGAAAGAAGGGAATACAGGGGAAAGGGGGAATACAGGGGAAAGTGGAATACAGGGAAAGGGGGAATACAGGGGAAAGGGGGAATACAGGGGAAAGGGGGGAATACAGGGGAAAGGGGGGATACAGGGGAAATGGGGAATACAGGGAAAGGGAGAATACAGGGGAAAGAGGGAATACAGGGGAAAGAAGGGAATACAGGGGAAAGGGAGAATACAGGGGAAAGGGGGGAATACAGGGGAAAAGGGGAATAAAGGGACAAGGGGGGAATAGAGCAAAAGGGGGTTACGGGTGACATGGTGGATATGGGTGAAAGGAGGAATACAGGGGAAAGGGGGATATAAATGGGAAAGGGGGAATAGAGGAGAAAGGGGAAATAGAGGGGAAAGCTGGGAATACAGGGGAAAGGGGGGATACAGGTGAATGGAGGAATACAGGGGAAAGGGGGAATACAGGGAAAGGGGGTAAATACAGGCGAAAGAGGGAATACAGGGTAAAGGGGTAATACTGGGGAAAGGGAGATTACAGGTGAAAGGGGGCATACAGGGGAATTTGGGGAATACAGGGGAAAGCGGGTTATACAGGACAAAATGGGAATTCAGGGGAAGGGTCGAATAAAGGGGAAGGGTGGAATAAATGAGAAAGGTGGAATACAGGGGTAAGGGGGGAATACAGGGAAAAGGGGGAATACAGGGAAGAGGGGGAATACAGGGGAAAGGGGGGAATACAGGGAAAAGGGGGAATACAGGGAAAAGGGGGAATACAGGGAAAGGGGGAATACAGGGGAAAGGGGGAATACAGGGGAAAGGGGGAATACAGGGGAAAGAGGGGAATACAGGGGTAAGGGAGAATACAGGGGAAAGGGGGAATACAGGGGAAAGGGGGAATACAGGGGAAAGAGGGGAATACAGGGGTAAGGGAGAATACAGGGAAAAGGGGGAATACAGGGGAAAGGGGGGAATACAGCGGAAACGGGGGAATACAGGGGAAAGGGGGGGAATACTTGGGAAAGGGGGGAATACAGGGGAAAGGGGGAATACAGGGGAAAGTGGTGAATACAGTTCAAAGCGGGGAAGACAGGGGAAAGGGGGGAATACAGCGGAAAGGGGGGAATACAGTGGAAAGGGGGGAATACAGGGGAAAGGGGGGGAATACTTGGGAAAGGGGGAATACAGGGGAAAGGGGGAATACAGGGGAAAGGGGGGGAATACAGGGGAAAGGGGGGATACAGGGGAAAGGGGGAATAAAGGGAAAGGGGATATGGGTGAAAGGGGGAAATACAGGGGAAAGTGGGGCATATAGGGGAAAGGGGCGAATGCAGGGGGAAGGAGTGATACAGGGGAAAGGGAGAATACATGGGAAAGGGGGAATACAGGGAAAGGGGGATGCAGGTGAAAGGGGGGTTAGAGGTGAAAGGGGGGTTAGAGGTGAAAGGAGGAATACAGCGGAAAGTGGGGGGGAATACAGGTCAAAGGGGGAATACAGGGGAAAGGGGGAATACAGGGGAAAGGGGGGATACAGTGGAAAGGGTGGGAACAGGGGAAGGGGGATTGCAGGGGAAAGGGGGAAAATAGGGAAAGGGTGGAATACAGGGGAAAGGGTGTATACAGGTGAAAGGGGGTATACAGGGAAGAGGGGGAATACAGGGGAAAGGGTGTAAATAAAGTTGAAAGAGGGAATACAGGGGAAAGGGGGAAAATATAGTTGAAAGAGGGAATACAGGGGAAAGGGGGAATACAGGGGAAACGGGGGATACAGAAGAAAGGGGGAATACAGGGGAAAGGGGGGAATACAGGGGAAAGAGAGAATACAGGTGAAAGGGGGAATTCAAGGAAAGGGGGGAATACAGGGAAAAGGGGGAATACAAGGGAAATGGGGAATACAGGGGAAATGGGGAATACAGGGGAAAGGGGGAATACAAGGGAAAGGGGGGATTGCCAGGGAAGAGGGTAATGCAGAGGAAAGGGGGAATGGGGAAATGAAGGGGAAATGTGGGAATACAGGGGAAATGGGGGATACTGGGGAATTGTGGGATAGAGTGGAAAGTTGTTGAGGAGGGAAAACAGCGGAATACGGGAGGAGGGTGGAGTACAGGGGAAGGGGGAAAATGGCGAAAGGCTTAATACTGGGGAAATGGTGTATACAGGGGAAAGTGGGTATGGGGGGAATACAGGGGAAAGTGGGTATGGGGGGAATACAGGGGAAAGTGGGTATGGGGGGAATACAGGGGAAAGTGGGTATGGGGGGACTACAGGGGAAAGTGGGTATGGGGGGAATACAGAGGAAAGTGGGTATGGGGGGAATACAGGGGAAAGTGGGTATGGGGGGAATACAGGGGAAAGTGGGTATGGGGGGGAATACAGGGAAAGTGGGTATGGGGGGGAATACAGGGGAAAGTGGGTATGGGGGGAATACAGGGAAAGTGGGTATGGGGGGAATACAGGGAAAGTGGGTATGGGGGGAATACAGGGGAAAGTGGGTATGGGGGGAATACAGGGGAAAGTGGGTATGGGGGGAATACAGGGGAAAGTGGGTATGGGGGGAATACAGGGGAAAGTGGGTATGGGGGGAATACAGGGAAAGTGGGTATGGGGGGAATACAGGGGAAAGTGGGTATGGGGGGAATACAGGGAAAGTGGGTATGGGGGGAATACAGGGGAAAGTGGGTATGGGGGGAATACAGGGGAAAGTGGGTATGGGGGGAATACAGGGGAAAGTGGGTATGGGGGGAATACAGGGGAAAGTGGGTATGGGGGGAATACAGGGGAAAGTGGGTATGGGGGGAATACAGGGGAAAGTGGGTATGGGGGTATACAGGGGAAATTGGGTATGGGGGGAATACAGGGGAAAGTGGGTATGGGGGGAATACAGGGGAAAGTGGGTATGGGGGGAATACAGGGGAAAGTGGGTATGGGGGGAATACAGGGGAAAGGGGGGTACACAGGGGAAATGTGGAATATGGGTACATGGGGGGAAAGGGGGTATAAAGGGGAAAGGGCGCATACAGACGAAATGGGGATACAGGGTAAAGGGGGAATACAGGGGAAAGGGGGAATATGGGGGAAATGGGGGGAAAGGGGCATACAAACAAAATGGGGATACGGGTAATGGGGGAATACAGGGGAAAGGGGGGAAATGGAGAATGGTGGAATACAAGTAAAGTGGGGGAAATGGGGAATTCAAGGGAAAAGGGGAAACTGGGAAAAGGTGGAATACGGGGGAAAGGGGGAATACAGGGGTAAGGGGGAATACAGGAGTAAGGGGGAATACAGGGGTAAGGGGGAATACAGGGGAAAGGCTGAATACAGGGGAAAGGGGGGAATAAAGGGAAAGGGGGATATGGGTGAAAGGGGGGATATGGGTGAAAGGGGGAAATACAGGGGAAAGGGGGCAATTGGGGAAAGGGGCGAATGCAGGGGAAAGGGGGAAAACAGGGGAAGGGGGAATACAGGGGATGGGGGGGAATAAATGGGAAATGTGGAATACAGGTGAAAGGGGGTATACAGGGGAAAGGCAGGTATACAGGGGAAAGGGGTGATACAGAGGAAAGGGGGGTAAACAGGGGAAAGGGAGGAATACGGGTGAAAGGGGGAATACAGGTGAAAGGGTGGAATATAGGGGAAGGGGTGATTCAGAGGAAGGGGGAATACAGGGGAAGGGGGACAACAGGGGAAAAGGGGGAATACAGGGAAAGGTGGAATTCAGGGAAAGGGGACATATAGGGAAAACGGGTTTACATGGAAAAGGGGGAATACAGGGGAAAGGGGGTAAATAGAGGTGAATGAGGGATACAGGGGAATGGGGGTAATGCTGGGGAAAGGGGGAGCACAGGTGAAAGGGGGGATACAGGTTAAAGGGAGAATCCAGGGGAAAGGGGGGAACACAGGTGAAAGGGGGAATTCAAGGAAAGGGGGGAATACAGGGAAAAGGGGGAATACAAGGGAAATGGGGAATACAGGGGAAATGGGGAATACTGGGGAAAGCAGGCGAATACAGGGGAAGGGGGGAATACAGGGGAAGGGGGGAATACAGGGGAAAGGGGGGATTGCCAGGGAAGAAGGTAATGCAGAGGAAAGGGGGAAAGGGGAAATGAAGGGGAAATGTGGGAATACAGGGGAAATGGGGGATACTGGGGAATGGGGGATAGAGTGGAAAGTTGTTGAGGAGGGAAAACAGGGGAATACGGGAGGAGGGTGGAGTACAGGGGAAGGGGGAAAGAGGCAAAAGGCTTAATACTGGGGAAAGTGGGTATGGGGGGAATAAAGGGGAAAGTGGGTATGGGGGGAATACAGGGGAAAGTGGGTATGGGGGAAATACAGGGGAAAGTGGGTATGGGGGAAATACAGGGGAAAGTGGGTATGGGGGGAATACAGGGGAAAGTGGGTATAGGGGAATACAGGGTAAAGTGGGTATGGGGGGAATACAGGGGAAAGAGGGTATGGGGGGAATACAGGGGAAAGAGGGTATGGGGGGAATACAGGGGAAAGTGGGTATGGGGGGAATACAGGGGAAAGTGGGTATGGGGGGAATACAGGGGAAAGTGGGTATGGGGGGAATACAGGGGAAAGTGGGTATGGGGGGAATACAGGGGAAAGTGGGTATGGGGGGAATACAGGGGAAAGTGGGTATGGGGGGAATACAGGGGAAAGTGGGTATGGGGGGAATACAGGGGAAAGTGGGTATGGGGGGACTACAGGGGAAAGTGGGTATGGGGGGAATACAGGGGAAAGTGGGTATGGGGGGAATACAGGGGAAAGTGGGTATGGGGGGTAATACAGGGGAAAGTGGGTATGGGGGGAATACAGGGGAAAGTGGGTATGGGGGGAATACAGGGGAAAGTGGGTATGGGGGGAATACAGGGGAAAGTGGGTATAGGGGGAATACAGGGGAAAGTGGGTATGGGGGTAATACAGGGGAAAGTGGGTATGGGGGGAATACAGGGAAAGTGGGTATGGGGGGGAATACAGGGGAAAGTGGGTATGGGGGGAATACAGGGGAAAGTGGGTATGGGGGGGAATACAGGGGAAAGTGGGTATGGGGGGAATAGAGGGGAAAGTGGGTATGGGGAGAATACAGGGGAAAGTGGGTATGGGGGGAATACAGGGGAAAGTGGGTATGGGGGGGAATACAGGGGAAAGTGGGTATGGGGGGAATACAGGGGAAAGTGGGTATGGGGGGAATACAGGGGAAAGTGGGTATGGGGGGAATACAGGGGAAAGTGGGTATGGGGGGAATACAGGGGAAAGTGGGTATGGGGGGAATACAGGGGAAAGGGAGGTGCACAGGGGAAATGGGGAAAATGGATGAAACTGGGGGAATGGGGGCATACAGATGAAATGGGGATACAGGGTGATGAGGGAATACAGGGGAACGGGGGGAATATGGGGGAAACGGGGGGAAAGGGGGTATAAAGGGGAAAGGGGGCATACAGAAAAATGGTGATACAGGGTAATGGGGGAATACGGGGTAAAGGGAGGGAAATGGGAAATAGGGGGTACAGGTAAAGTTGGGGAAATGGGGAATTCAGGGGAAAGGGGGAATACAGGGAAAAAGGGCAATGCAGGGGAAAGGGGAGAATACAGGGGAAAGGGGTGCATACAGGGGATCGGGGGAATACAGGCGACAGGAGTGAATACAGGTGAAAGGAGGAATACAGGGGAAAGGGATGATACAGGGGAAGGGGGAATACAGGGGAAAGAGGGGAATACTGGGGAAGAGGGGAATACAGGGAAATGGGGGAAGAGAGGGGAAGGGGGGTATACAGGGAAAGGGGGGAATACAGGAAAGGGGAAATATAGGGAAAAGGGGGAATTCAGAGAAATGGAGAATTCCGGGGAAAGGGGGTGAATACAGGTGAAAGAGGGAATACAGGTGAATTGGGCGATACAGGTTAAAGGGAGAATACAGGGGAACAGGGTAATACAGGGTAAAGGGGGAATACAGGGGAAAGGGGGAATACAGGGGAAAGTGGGGGAATACTGGGGAAAGTGGGGGAATACAGGGGAAAGGGGGAATACAGGGGAAAGGGGGAATACAGGGGAAAGTGGGGGGAATACAGCGGAAAGTGGTGAATACAGGGGAAAGTGGTGAATACAGGGGGAAAGTGGTGAATACAGTTCAAAGGGGGGAAGACAGGGGAAAGTGGGAAGATGGGGGAAACAGGGGGAAAGGGGGCCCACAGATGAAATGGGGATACAGGGAAATGGGGGAATACGGGGAAAGGGAGGGAAATGGGAAATAGGGGGATACAGGTAAAGTGGGGGGATATGAGGAAATCAGTGCAAAGGGGGAATTCAGGGGATAGGGGGAATACAGGGGAAAAGGGGAATACTGGGGAAATGGGGAATACAGGGGAAAGGGGGAATACAGGGGAAATGGGGAATACAGGGGAAAGGGGGGAATACAGGGGAAAGGGGGAATACAGGGGAAAGGGGGAATACAGGGGAAATGGGGAATACAGGGGAAAGGGGGGAAGACAGGGGAAAGGGGGGAATACAGGGGAAATGGGGAATACAGGGGAAATGGGGAATACAGGGGAAAGGGGGAATACAGGGGAAATGGGGAATACAGGGGAAAGGGGGGAATACAGGGGAAAGGGGGAATACAGGGGAAAGGGGGGGAATACAGGGGAAAGGGGGGAATACAGGGGAAAGGGGGAATGCAGGGGAAAGGGGGGGAATACAGGGGAAAGGGGGGAATACAGGGGAAAGTGGTGAATACAGTTCAAAGGGGGGAAGACAGGGGAAAGGGGGGAATACAGGGGAAAGGGTGAATACAGTTCAAAGGGGGGAAGACAGGGGAAAGGGGGGAAGATGGGGGCACACAGATGAAATGGGAATACAGGGAGATGGGGGGAATACAGGGGAAAGGGGGAATACAGGGGAAAGGGGGAATACAGGGGAAAGGGGGGGAATACAGGGGAAAGTGGGTATGGGGGGGAATACAGGGGGAAAGTGGGTATGGGGGGAATACAGGGGAAAGTGGGTATGGGGGGGAATACAGGGGAAAGTGGGTATGGGGGAATAAAGGGTAAAGTGGGTATGGGGGGAATACAGGGGAAAGTGGGTATGGGGGGAATACAGGGGAAAATGGGTATGGGGGGAATACAGGGGAAAGTGGGTATGGGGGGAATACAGGGGAAAGTGGGTATGGGGGGAATACAGGGGAAAGTGGGTATGGGGGGAATACAGGGGAAAGTGGGTATGGGGGGAATACAGGGGAAAGTGGGTATGGGGGGAATACAGGGGAAAGAGGGTATGGGGGGAATACAGGGGAAAGTGGGGATGGGGGGAATACAGGGGAAAGTGGGTATGGGGGGAATACAGGGGAAAGTGGGTATGGGGGGAATACAGGGGGAAAGTGGGTATGGGGCGAATACAGGGGAAAGTGGGTATGGGGGGAATACAGGGGAAAGTGGGTATGGGGGGAATACAGGGGAAAGGGAGGTGCACAGGGGAAATGGGGAATATGGATGAAACTGGGGGAATGGGGGCATACAGATGAAATGGGGATACAGGGTCATGAGGGAATACAGGGGAACGGGGGAATATGCGGGAAACGGCGGGAAAGGGGGTATAAAGGGGAAAGGGGGCATACAGAAAAATGGTGATACAGGGTAATGGGGGGAATAAGGGGTAAAGGGAGGGAAATGGGAAATAGGGGGTACGGGTAAAGTTGGGGAAATGGGGGAATTCAGGGGAAAGGGGGAATACAGGGAAAAAGGGCAATGCAGGGGAAAGGGGAGAATACAGAGGAAAGGGGTGCATACAGGGGATCGGGGGAGTACAGGCGACAGGAGTGAATACAGGTGAAAGGAGGAATACAGGGGAAAGGGATGATACAGGGGAAGGGGGAATACAGGGGAAAGAGGGGAATACTGGGGAAGAGGGGAATACAGGGAAATGGGGGGAAGAGAGGGGAAGGGGGGTATACAGGGAAAGGGGGAATACAGGAAAGGGGAAATACAGGGAAAAGGGGGAATTCAGAGAAATGGAGAATACAGGGGAAAGGGGGTGAATACAGGTGAAAGAGGGAATACAGGTGAATTGGGGGGAAACAGGTTAAAGGGAGAATACAGGGGAACAGGGTAATACAGGGTAAAGGGGGAATACAGGGGAAAGGGGGAATACAGGGGAAAGTGGGGGAATACTGGGGAAAGTGGGGGAATACAGGGGAAAGGGGGGAATACAGGGGAAAGGGGGAATACAGGGGAAAGTGGGGGAATACAGGGGTAAGTGGTGAATACAGGGGAAAGTGGTGAATACAGGGGAAAGGGGGGAATACAGGGGAAAGTGGTGAATACAGGGGAAAGTGGTGAATACAGTTCAAAGGGGGAAGACAGGGGAAAGGGGGAAGATGGGGGAAACAGGGGGGAAAGGGGGGCCCACAGATGAAATGGGGATACAGGGAAATGGGGGGGAATACGGGGAAAGGGAGGGAAATGGGCAATAGGGGGATACAGGTAAAGTGGGGGATATGAGGAAATCAGGGCAAAGGGGGAATTCAGGGGATAGGGGGGGAATACAGGGGAAAAGGGGAAGACAGGGGAAATGGGGAATACAGGGGAAAGGGGGAATACAGGGGAAATGGGGAATACAGGGGAAAGGGGGGAATACAGGGGAAAGGGGGGAATACAGGGGAAAGGGGGAATACAGGGGAAATGGGGAATACAGGGGAAAGGGGGGGAATACAGGGGAAAGGGGGGAATACAGGGGAAAGGGGGAATACCGGGGAAAGGGGGGGAATACAGGGGAAAGGGGGGGAATACAGGGGAAAGGGGCAATACAGGGGAAAGGGGGGGAATACAGGGGAAAGGGGGAATACAGGGGAAAGTGGTGAATACAGTTCAAAGGGGGGAAGACAGGAGAAAGGGGGAATACAGGGGAAAGGGTGAATACAGTTCAAAGGGGGGAAGACAGGGGAAAGGGGGAAGATGGGGGCGCACAGATGAAATGGGGATACAGGGAAATGGGGGGAATACAGGGAAAAGGGGGAATACAGGGGAAAGTGGGGGAATACAGGGGTAAGTGGTGAATACAGGAGAAAGTGGTGAATACAGGGGAAAGGGGGAATGCAGGGGAAAGTGGTGAATACAGGGGAAAGTGGTGAATACAGTTCAAAGGGGGAAGACAGGGGAAAGGGGGAACATGGGGGGAAACAGGATGAAAGGGTGCCCACAGATGAAATGGGGATACAGGGAAATGGGGGGAATACGGGGAAAGGGAGGGAAATGGGAAATAGGGGGATATAGGTAAAGTGGGGGATATGAGGAAATCAGGGCAAAGGGGGGAATTCAGGGGATAGGGGGGAATACAGGGGAAAAGGGGAATACAGGGGAAATGGGGAATACAGGGGAAAGGGGGGAATACAGGGGAAATGGGGAATACAGGGGAAAGGGGGGAATACAGGGGAAAGGGGGGAACAGAGGGGAAAGGGGGAATACAGGGGAAATGGGGAATACAGGGGAAAGGGGGGGAATACAGGGGAAAGGGGGGGAATACAGGGGAAACGGGAATACAGGGGAAATGGGGAATACAGGGGAAAGGGGGGAATACAGGGGAAATGGGGAATACAGGGGAAAGGGGGGAATACAGGGGAAAGGGGGAATACAGGGGAAAGGGGGGGAATACAGGGGAAAGGGGGGGAATACAGGGGAAAGGGGGAATACAGGGGAAAGGGGGGGGAATACAGGGGAAAGGGGGAATACAGGGGAAAGTGGTGAATACAGTTCAAAGGGGGGAAGACAGGGGAAAGGGGGAATACAGGGGAAAGGGTGAATACAGTTCAAAGGGGGGAAGACAAAGGAAAGGGGGAAGATGGGGGCACACAGATGAAATGGGGATACAGGGAAATGGGGGGAATACAGGGGAAAGGGGGAATACAGGGGAAACGGGGAATACAGGGGAAAGGGGGGGGAATACAGGGGAAAGTGGGTATGGGGGGACTACAGGGGAAAGTGGGTATGGGGGGGAATACAGGGGAAAGTGGGTATGGGGGGAATACAGGGGAAAGTGGGTATGGGGGGAATACAGGGGAAAGTGGGTATGGGGGGAATACAGGGGAAAGGGAGGTGCACAGGGGAAATGGGGAATATGGATGAAACTGGGGGAATGGGGGCATACAGATGAAATGGGGATACAGGGTCATGAGGGAATACAGGGGAACGGGGGAATATGGGGGAAACGGGGGGAAAGGGGGTATAAAGGGGAAAGGGGGCATACAGAAAAATGGTGATACAGGGTAATGGGGGAATACGGGGTAGAGGGAGGGAAATGGGAAATAGGGGGTACAGGTAAAGTTGGGGAAATGGGGAATTCAGGGGAAAGGGGGAATACAGGGAAAAAGGGCAATGCAGGGGAAAGGGGGAGAATACAGGGGAAAGGGGTGCATACAGGGGATCGGGGGAATACAGGCGACAGGAGTGAATACAGGTGAAAGGAGGAATACAGGGGAAAGGGATGATACAGGGGAAGGGGGAATACAGGGGAAAGAGGGGAATACTGGGGAAGAGGGGAATACAGGGAAATGGGGGAAGAGAGGGGAAGGGGGGTATACAGGGAAAGGGGGAATACAGGAAAGGGGAAATACAGGGAAAAGGGGGAATTCAGAGAAATGGAGAATACAGGGGAAAGGGGGTGAATACAGGTGAAAGAGGGAATACAGGTGAATTGGGCGATACAGGTTAAAGGGAGAATACAGGGGAACAGGGTAATACAGGGTAAAGGGGGAATACAGGGGAAAGGGGGAATACAGGGGAAAGTGGGGGAATACTGGGGAAAGTGGGGGAATACAGGGGAAAGGGGGAATACAGGGGAAAGGGGGAATACAGGGGAAAGGGGGAATACAGGGGAAAGTGGGGGAAAACAGGGGAAAGTGGTGAATACAGGGGAAAGTGGTGAATACAGGGGAAAGGGGGAATACAGGTGAAAGAGGGAATACAGGTGAATTGGGCGATACAGGTTAAAGGGAGAATACAGGGGAACAGGGTAATACAGGGTAAAGGGGGAATACAGGGGAAAGGAGGAATACAGGGGAAAGTTGGGGAATACTGGGGAAAGTGGGGGAATACAGGGGAAAGGGGGAATACAGGGGAAAGGGGGAATACAGGGGAAAGGGGGGAATACAGGGGAAAGTGGGGGAAAACAGGGGAAAGTGGTGAATACAGGGGAAAGTGGTGAATACAGTTCAAAGGGGGAAGACAGGGGAAAGGGGGAAGATGGGGGAAACAGGGGGAAAGGGGGCCCACAGATGAAATGGGGATACAGGGAAATGGGGGAATACGGGGAAAGGGAGGGAAATGGGCAATAGGGGGATACAGGTAAAGTGGGGGATATGAGGAAATCAGGGCAAAGGGGGAATTCAGGGGATAGGGGGGAATACAGGGGAAAAGGGGAATACAGGGGAAATGGGGAATACAGGGGAAAGGGGGAATACAGGGGAAATGGGGAATACAGGGGAAAGGGGGGAATACAGGGGAAAGGGGGAATACAGGGGAAAGGGGGAATACAGGGGAAATGGGGAATACAGGGGAAAGGGGGGAATACAGGGGAAAGGGGGGAATACAGGGGAAAGGCGGAATACCGGGGAAAGGGGGGGAATACAGGGGAAAGGGGGGAATACAGGGGAAAGGGGCAATACAGGGGAAAGGGGGGGAATACAGGGGAAAGGGAAAATACAGGGGAAAGTGGTGAATACAGTTCAAAGGGGGGAAGACAGGAGAAAGGGGGAATACAGGGGAAAGGGTGAATACAGTTCAAAGGGGGGAAGACAGTGGAAAGGGGGAAGATGGGGGCACACAGATGAAATGGGGATACAGGGAAATGGGGGGGAATACAGGGAAAAGGGGGGAATACAGGGGAAAGTGGGGGAATACAGGGGTAAGTGGTGAATACAGGGGGAAAGTGGTGAATACAGGGGAAAGGGGGAATACAGGGGAAAGTGGTGAATACAGGGGAAAGTGGTGAATACAGTTCAAAGGGGGGAATACAGGGGAAAGGGGGTAATACAGGGGAAATGGGGAATACAGGGGAAATGGGGAATACAGGGGAAAGGGGGAATACAGGGGAAATGGGGAATACAGGGGAAAGGGGGGAATACAGGGGAAAGGGGGAATACAGGGGAAAGGGGGGAATACAGGGGAAAGGGGGGAATACAGGGGAAAGGGGGAATACAGGGGAAAGGGGGGGAATACAGGGGAAAGGGGGAATACAGGGGAAAGTGGTGAATACAGTTCAAAGGGGGGAAGACAGGGGAAAGGGGGAATACAGGGGAAAGGGTGAATACAGTTCAAAGGGGGGAAGACAAAGGAAAGGGGGAAGATGGGGGCACACAGATGAAATGGGGATACAGGGAAATGGGGGGAATACAGGGGAAAGGGGGAATACAGGGGAAAGGGGGAATACAGGGGAAAGGGGGGAATACAGGGGAAAGTGGGTATGGGGGGATTACAGGGGAAAGTGGGTATGGGGGGAATACAGGGGAAAGTGGGTATGGGGGGGAATACAGGGGAAAGTGGGTATGGGGGGGAATACAGAGGAAAGTGGGTATGGGGGGAATACAGGGGAAAGTGGGTATGGGGGGAATACAGGGGAAAGTGGGTATGGGGGGAATACAGGGGAAAGTGGGTATGGGGGGACTACAGGGGAAAGTGGGTATGGGGGGAATACAGGGGAAAGTGGGTATGGGGGGAATACAGGGGGAAGTGGGTATGGGGCGAATACAGGGGAAAGTGGGTATGGGGGGGAATACAGGGGAAAGTGGGTATGGGGGGAATACAGGGGAAAGTGGGTATGGGGGGAATACAGGGGAAAGTGGGTATGGGGGAATACAGGGGAAAGTGGGTATGGGGGGAATACAGGGGGAAAGTGGGTATGGGGGGAATACACGGGAAAGTGGGTATGGGGGGAATACAGGGGAAAGTGGGTATGGGGGGAATACAGGGGAAAGTGGGTATGGGGGGAATACAGGGGAAAGTGGGTATGGGGGGAATACGGGGGAAAGTGGGTATGGGGGGAATACACGGGAAAGTGGGTATGGGGGGAATACAGGGGAAAGTGGGTATGGGGGGAATACAGGGGAAAGTGGGTATGGGGGGAATACAGGGGAAAGTGGGTATGGGGGGAATACAGGGGAAAGTGGGTATGGGGGGAATACAGGGGAAAGTGGGTATGGGGGGGAATACAGGGGAAAGGGAGGTGCACAGGGGAAATGGGGAATATGGATGAAACTGGGGGAATGGGGGCATACAGATGAAATGGGGATACAGGGTCATGAGGGAATACAGGGGAACGGGGGAATATGGGGGAAACGGGGGGAAAGGGGGTATAAAGGGGAAAGGGGGGCATACAGAAAAATGGTGATACAGGGTAATGGGGGGAATACGGGGTAGAGGGAGGGAAATGGGAAATAGGGGGTACAGGTAAAGTTGGGGAAATGGGGAATTCAGGGGAAAGGGGGAATACAGGGAAAAAGGGCAATGCAGGGGAAAGGGGAGAATACAGGGGAAAGGGGTGCATACAGGGGATCGGGGGAATACAGGCGACAGGAGTGAATACAGGTGAAAGGAGGAATACAGGGGAAAGGGATGATACAGGGGGAAGGGGGAATACAGGGGAAAGAGGGGAATACTGGGGAAGAGGGGAATACAGGGAAATGGGGGAAGAGAGGGGAAGGGGGGTATACAGGGAAAGGGGGAATACAGGAAAGGGGAAATACAGGGAAAAGGGGGAAATCAGAGAAATGGAGAATACAGGGGAAAGGGGGGTGAATACAGGTGAAAGAGGGAATACAGGTGAATTGGGCGATACAGGTTAAAGGGAGAATACAGGGGAACAGGGTAATACAGGGTAAAGGGGGAATACAGGGGAAAGGGGGAATACAGGGGGAAAGTGGGGGAATACTGGGGAAAGTGGGGGAATACAGGGGAAAGGGGGAATACAGGGGAAAGGGGGAATACAGGGGAAAGTGGGGGAAAACAGGGGAAAGTGGTGAATACAGGGGAAAGTGGTGAATACAGGGGAAAGGGGGAATACAGGGGAAAGTGATGAATACAGGGGAAAGTGGTGAATACAGTTCAAAGGTGGAAGACAGGGGAAAGGGGGAAGATGGGGAAACAGGGGGAAAGGGGGCCCACAGATGAAATGGGGATACAGGGAAATGGGGGGAATACGGGGAAAGGGAGGGAAATGGGAAATAGGGGGATACAGGTAAAGTGGGGGATATGAGGAAATCAGGGCAAAGGGGGAATTCAGGGGATAGGGGGAATACAGTGGAAAAGGGGAATACAGGGGAAATGGGGAATAGAGGGGAAAGGGGGAATACAGGGGAAAGGGGGGAATACAGGGGAAAGGGGGGAATACAGGGGAAAGGGGGAATACAGGGGAAAGGGGGAATACAGGGGAAATGGGGAATACAGGGGAAAGTGGGTATGGGTGGAATACAGGGAAAGTGGGTATGGGGGGAATACAGGGGAAAGTGGGTATGGGGGGAATACAGGGGAAAGTGGGTATGGGGGGAATACGGGGAAAGTGGGTATGGGGGGAATACAGGGGAAAGTGGGTATGGGGGGAATACAGTGGAAAGTGGGTATGGGGGGAATACAGGGGAAAATGGTTTTGGGGGGAATACAGGGGAAAGTGGGTATGGGGGCAATACAGGGGAAAGTGGGTATAGGGGGAATACAGGGGAAAGTGGGTATGGGGGGAATACAGGGGAAAGGGAGGTGCACAGGGGAAATGGGGAATATGGATGAAACTGGGGGAATGGGGGCATACAGATGAAATGGGGATACAGGGTCATGAGGGAATACAGGGGAACGGGGGAATATGGGGGAAACGGGGGGAAAGGGGGTATAAAGGGGAAAGGGGGCATACAGAAAAAATGTTGATACAGGGTAATGGGGGAATACGGGGTAGAGGGAGGGAAATGGGAAATAGGGGGTACAGGTAAAGTTGGGGAAATGGGGAATTCAGGGGAAAGGGGGAATACAGGGAAAAAGGGCAATTGCAGGGGAAAGGGGAGAATACAGGGGAAAGGGGTGCATATAGGGGATCGGGGGAATACAGGCGACAGGAGTGAATACAGGTGAAAGGAGGAATACAGGGGAAAGGGATGATACAAGGGAAGGGGGAATACAGGGGAAAGAGGGGAATACTGGGGAAGAGGGGAATACAGGGAAATGGGGGGAAGAGAGGGGAAGGGGGGTATACAGGGAAAGGGGGGAATACAGGATAGGGGAAATACAGGGAAAAGGGGGGAATTCAGAGAAATGGAGAATACAGGGGAAAGGGGGTGAATACAGGTGAAAGAGGGAATACAGGTGAATTGGGCGATACAGGTTAAAGGGAGAATACAGGGGAACAGGGTAATACAGGGTAAAGGGGGAATACAGGGGAAAGGGGGAATACAGGGAAAAGTGGGGGAATACTGGGGAAAGTGGGGGAATACAGGGGAAAGGGGGAATACAGGGGAAAGGGGGAATACAGGGGAAAGTGGGGGAATACAGCGGAAAGTGGTGAATACAGGGGAAAGTGGTGAATACAGGGGAAAGGGGGAATACAGGGGAAAGTGGTGAATACAGGGGAAAGTGGTGAATACAGTTCAAAGGGGGAAGACAGGGGAAAGTGGGAAGATGGGGGAAACAGGGGGAAAGGGGGCCCACAGATGAAATGGGGATACAGGGAAATGGGGGGAATACGGGGAAAGGGAGGGAAATGGGAAATAGGGGGATAAAGGTAAAGTGGGGGATATGAGGAAATCAGTGCAAAGGGGGAATTCAGGGGATAGGGGGAATACAGGGGAAAAGGAGAATACTGGGAAATGGGGAATACAGGGGAAAGGGGGAATACAGGGGAAATGGGGAATACAGGGGAAAGGGGGGAATACAGGGGAAAGGGGGAATACAGGGGAAAGGGGGAATACAGGGGAAAGTGGGGGAATACTGGGGAAAGTGGGGGAATACAGGGGAAAGGGGGAATACAGGGGAAAGGGGAATACAGGGGAAAGGGGGAATACAGGGGAAAGTGGGGGAAAACAGGGGAAAGTGGTGAATACAGGGGAAAGTGGTGAATACAGGGGAAAGGGGGAATACAGGGGAAAGTGATGAATACAGGGGAAAGTGGTGACTACAGTTCAAAGGTGGAAGACAGGGGAAAGGGGGAAGATGGGGGGAAACAGGGGGAAAGGGGGCCCACAGATGAAATGGGGGATACAGGGAAATGGGGGAATACGGGGAAAGGGAGGGAAATGGGAAATAGGGGGATACAGGTAAAGTGGGGGATAAGAGGAAATCAGGGCAAAGGGGGAATTCAGGGGATAGGGGGGAATACAGGGGGAAAAGGGGAATACAGGGGAAATGGGGAATACAGGGGAAAGGGGGAATACAGGGGAAAGGGGGGAATACAGGGGAAAGGGGGGAATACAGGGGAAAGGGGGAATACAGGGGAAAGGGGGAATACAGGGGAAATGGGGAATACAGGGGGAAAGTGGGTATGGGTGGAATACAGGGGAAAGTGTGTATGGGGGGAATACAGGGGAAAGTGGGTAAGGGGGGAATACAGGGGAAAGTGGGTATGGGAGGAATACGGGGAAAGTGGGTATGGGGGGAATACAGGGGAAAGTGGGTATGGGGGGAATACAGTGGAAAGTGGGTATGGGGGGAATACAGGGGAAAGTGGGTATGGGGGGAATACAGGGGAAAGTGGGTATGGGGGGCAATACAGGGGAAAGTGGGTATGGGGGGGAACAGAGGGGAAAGTGGGTATGGGGGGAATACACGGGAAAGTGGGTATGGGGGGAATACAGGGGAAAGTGGGTATGGGGGGAATACAGGGGAAAGTGGGTATGGGGGGACTACAGGGGAAAGTGGGTATGGGGGGGAATACAGGGGAAATTGGGTATGGGGGGGAATACAGGGGAAAGTGGGTATGGGGGGAATACAGGGGAAAGTGGGTATGGGGGGAATACAGGGGAAAGTGGGTATGGGGGGAATACAGGGGAAAGGGAGGTGCACAGGGGAAATGGGGAATATGGATGAAACTGGGGGAATGGGGGCATACAGATGAAATGGGGATACAGGGTCATGAGGGAATACAGGGGAACGGGGGAATATGGGGGAAACGGGGGGGAAAGGGGGCATAAAGGGGAAAGAGGGCATACAGAAAAATGGTGATACAGGGTAATGGGTGAATACGGGGTAGAAGGAGGGAAATGGGAAATAGGGGGTACAGGTAAAGTTGGGGAAATGGGGGAATTCAGGGGAAAGGGGGGAATACAGGGAAAAAGGGCATTGCAGGGGAAAGGGGAGAATACAGGGGAAAGGGGTGCATACAGGGGATCGGGGGAATACAGGCGACAGGAGTGAATACAGGTGAAAGGAGGAATACAGGGGAAAGGGATGATACAGGGGAAGGGGGAATACAGGGGAAAGAGGGGAATACTGGGGAAGAGGGGAATACAGGGAAATGGGGGAAGAGAGGGGAAGGGGGGTATACAGGGAAAGGGGGAATACAGGAAAGGGGGAAATACAGGGAAAAGGGGGGAATTCAGAGAAATGGAGAATTCCGGGGAAAGGGGGTGAATACAGGTGAAAGAGGGAATACAGGTGAATTGGGCGATACAGGTTAAAGGGAGAATACAGGGGAACAGGGTAATACAGGGTAAAGGGGGAATACAGGGGAAAAGGGGAATACAGGGGAAAGTGGGGGAATACTGGGGAAAGTGGGGGAATACAGGGGAAAGGGGGAATACAGGGGAAAGGGGGAATACAGGGGAAAGGGGGAATACAGGGGAAAGTGGGGGAATACAGGGGAAAGTGGTGAATAAAGGGGAAAGTGGTGAATACAGGGGAAAGGGGGAATACAGGGGAAAGTGATGAATACAGGGGAAAGTGGTGAATACAGTTCAAAGGTGGAAGACAGGGGAAAGGGGGAAGATGGGGGAAACAGGGGGAAAGGGGGCCCACAGATGAAATGGGGATACAGGGAAATGGGGGGAATACGGGGAAAGGGAGGGAAATGGGAAATAGGGGGATACAGGTAAAGTGGGGGATATGAGGAAATCAGGGCAAAGGGGGAATTCAGGGGATGGGGGGAATACAGGGGAAAAGGGGAATACAGGGGAAATGGGGAATACAGGGGAAAGGGGGAATACAGGGGAAATGGGGAATACAGGGGAAAGGGGGGAATACAGGGGAAAGGGGGAATACAGGGGAAAGGGGGAATACAGGGGAAATGGGGAATACAGGGGAAAGTGGGTATGGGGGTAATACAGGGGAAAGTGGGTATGGTGGGAATACAGGGGAAAGTGGGTATGGGGGGAATACAGGGGAAAGTGGGTATGGGGGGAATACGGGGAAAGTGGGTATGGGGTGAATACAGGGGAAAGTGGGTATGGGGGGGAATACAGGGGAAAGTGGGTATGGGGGGAATACAGGGGAAAGTGGGTATGGGGGTAATACAGGGGAAAGTGGGTATGGGGGGAATACTGGGGAAAGTGGGTATGGGGGGAATACAGGGAAAGTGGGTATGGGGGAATACAGGGGGAAAAGTGGGTATGGGGGGAATACAGGGGAAAGTGGGTATGGGGGGAATACAGGGGAAAGTGGGTATGGGGGGAATACAGGGGAAAGTGGGTATGGGGGGAATACAGGGGAAAGTGGGTATGGGGGGACTACAGGGGAAAGTGGGTATGGGGGGAATACAGGGGAAAGTGGGTATGGGGGGAATACAGGGGAAAGTGGGTATGGGGGGAATACAGGGGAAAGTGGGTATGGGGGGGAATACAGGGGAAAGTGGGTATGGGGGGAATACAGGGGAAAGTGGTTATGGGGGGGATACAGGGGAAAGTGGTTATGGGGGGAATACAGGGGAAAGTGGGTATGGGGTGAATACAGGGGGAAAGTGGGTTTGGGGGGAATACAGGGGAAGTGGGTATGGGGGGAATACAGGGGAAAGTGGGTATGGGGGGGACTACAGCGGAAAGTGGGTATGGGGGGAATACAGGGGAAAGTGGGTATGGGGGGAATACTGGGGAAAGTGGGTATGGGGGGAATACAGGGGAAAGTGGGTATGGGGGGAATACAGGGGAAAGGGAGGTGCACAGGGGAAATGGGGAATATGGATGAAACTGGGGGAATGGGGGCATACAGATGAAATGGGGATACAGGGTCATGAGGGAATACAGGGGAACGGGGGAATATGGGTTAAACGGGGGGAAAGGGGGTATAAAGGGGAAAGGGGGCATACAGAAAAATGGTGATACAGGGTAATGGGGGAATACGGGGTAAAGGGAGGGAAATGGGAAATAGGGGGTACAGGTAAAGTTGGGGAAATGGGGAATTCAGGGGAAAGGGGGAATACAGGGAAAAAGGGCAATGCAGGGGAAAGGGGAGAATACAGGGGAAAGGGGTGCATACAGGGGATCGGGGGAATACAGGCGACAGGAGTGAATACAGGTGAAAGGAGGAATACAGGGGAAAGGGATGATACAGGGGAAGGGGGAATACAGGGGAAAGAGGGGAACACTGGGGAAGAGGGGAATACAGAGAAATGGGGGAAGAGAGGGGAAGGGGGGTATACAGGGAAAGCGGGAATACAGGAAAGGGGAAATACAGGGAAAAGGGGGAATTCAGAGAAATGGAGAATACAGGGGAAAGGGGGTGAATACAGGTGAAAGAGGGAATACAGGTGAATTGGGCGATACAGGTTAAAGGGAGAATACAGGGGAACAGGGTAATACAGGGTAAAGGGGGAATACAGGGGAAAGGGGGAATACAGGGGAAAGTGGGGGAATACTGGGGAAAGTGGGGGAATACAGGGGAAAGTGGGAATACAGGGGAAAGGGGGAATACAGGGGAAAGGGGGAATACAGGGGAAAGTGGGGGAATACAGGGGAAAGTGGTGAATACAGGGGAAAGTGGTGAATACAGGGGAAAGGGGGAATACAGGGGAAATTGATGAATACA
>JANJGN010000411.1:17500-22500 GCA_026770705.1 Isurus oxyrinchus
TGTGTGTGAGAGAGAGCGTGTGTGTGAGAGAGAGAGAGTGTGTGTGTGAGAGAGCGAGAGCGTGTGTGTGTGAGAGAGAGTGTGTGAGAGAGAGTGTGCGTGGGAGAGAGCGTGTGTGCGTGGGAGAGAGCGTGTGTGCGTGGGAGAGCGTGTGTGCGTGGGAGAGAGCGTGTGTGCGTGGGAGAGAGCGAGTGTGCGTGGGAGAGAGCGTGTGTGCGTGGGAGAGAGCGTGTGTGCGTGGGAGAGCGTGTGTGCGTGGGAGAGAGCGTGTGTGCGTGGGAGAGAGCGTGTGTGCGTGGGAGAGAGCGTGTGTGCGTGGGAGAGAGCGTGTGTGCGTGGGAGAGAGCGTGTGTGCGTGAGAGAGAGCGTGTGTGTGTGTGAGAGAGAGCGTGTGTGTGTGAGAGAGAGAGCGTGTGTGTGTGAGTGTGAGAGAGTGTGTGTGTGTGAGAGTGTGTGTGGGAGAGAGAGAGCGTGTGTGTGTGAGTGAGTGTCTGTGTGTGTGTGTGTGTGAAAGAGAGTGTTTGCGTGTGTGAGAGAGAGAGAGCGTGTGTGAGAGAGAGAGAGCGTGTGTGAGAGAGAGTGTGTGTGTGTGAGACAGAGAGAGCGTGTGTGTATGTGAGAGAGAGAGCGTGTGTGAGAGAAAGTGCGTGTGAGAGAGAGAGTGTGTGTGTTAGAGAGAGTGTGTGTGTTAGAGAGAGTGTGTGTGAGAGAGAGCGTGCGTGTGAGAGAGAGAGTGTGTGTGAGAGACAGAGTGCGTGTGAGAGAGAGAGTGCGTGTGAGAGAGAGAGTGTGTGGGAGAGAGAGAGTGTGTGTGAGAGAGAGTGTGTGTGAGAGAAAGAGCGTGTGTGAGAGAGAGAGCGTGTGTGAGAGAGAGAGTGTGTGTGAGAGAGAGAGTGTGTGTGAGAGAGAGAGTGTGTGTGAGAGAGAGTGTGTGTGTGAGAGAGAGAGTGTGTGTGAGAGAGAGAGTGTGTGTGAGAGAGAGAGTGTGTGTGAGAGAGAGAGTGTGTGCGTGAGAGAGAGCGTGTGTGAGTGTGAGAGAGAGCGTGTGTGCGTGAGAGAGAGCGTGTGTGCTTGAGAGAGAGCGTGTGCGCGTGAGAGAGAGCGTGTGTGCGTGAGAGAGAGCGTGTGTGTGTGCGAGAGAGAGCGTGTGTGTGTGCGAGAGAGTGCGTGTGTGTGTGCGAGAGAGAGCATGTGTGTGTGTGAGAGAGAGCGTGTGTGTGTGAGAGAGAGAGCGTGTGTGTGTGAGTGTGAGAGAGTGTGTGTGTTTGTGAGAGAGCGTGTGTGAGAGAGAGAGGGTGTGCGTGAGAGAGAGCGTGTGTGTGTGTGAGAGAGAGCGTGTGTGTGTGAGAGAGAGAGCATGTGTGTGTGAGTGTGAGAGAGTGTGTGTGTTTGTGAGAGAGCGTGTGTGAGAGAGAGAGGGTGTGCGTGAGAGAGAGAGCGTGTGTGCGTGAGAGAGAGCGTGTGTGCTTGAGAGAGAGCGTGTGTGCGTGAGAGAGAGCATGTGTGAGTGTGAGAGAGAGCGTGTGTGAGTGTGAGAGAGAGCGTGTGTGAGTGTGAGAGAGAGCGTGTGTGTGTGTGAGAGAGAGCGTGTGTGTGTGTGAGAGAGAGCGTGTGTGTGTGTGAGAGAGAGCGTGTGTGTGTGTGAGAGAGAGCGTGTGTGTGTGAGAGAGAGAGTGTGTGTGAGTGAGTGTGAGAGAGTGTGTGTGTGTGTGAGAGAGCGTGTGTGAGAGAGAGAGTGTGTGTGAGAGAGAGAGAGCGTGTGTGTGTGAGAGAGTGTGTGTGTGTGTGTGTGAGAGAGAGTGTGTGCGTGTGTGAGAGAGAGTGTGTGCATGTGTGAGAGAGAGTGCGAGTGTGTGAGAGAGAGTGCGTGTGTGAGAGAGAGAGATTGTGAGTGTGAGAGAGAGATTGTGAGTGTGAGAGAGAGATTGTGAGTGTGAGAGAGAGAGATTGTGAGTGTGAGAGAAAGAGATTGTGAGTGTGAGAGAGAGAGTGTGAGAGAGAGAGTGTGTGTGAGAGAGTGTGTGTGTGTGTGTGTGAGAGAGAAGGTGTGTGTGTGAGAGAGAGAGCGTGTGCGTGTGTGAGAGAGAGAGCGTGTGTGAGAGAGAGAGCGTGTGTGAGAGAGAGTGTGTGTGTGTGTGAGAGTGTGTGTGTGTGTGAGAGAGAGTGTGTGTGTTTGTGAGAGAGAGGGTGTGTGTGTGAGGGAGAGTGTGTGTGTGTGTGTGTGAGAGAGAGTGTGTGTGTGAGAGAGAGAGAGTGTGTGTGTGAGAGAGAGAGTGTGTGTGTGAGAGAGAGAGTGTGTGTGTGAGAGAGAGAGTGTGTGAGAGAGAGAGAGGGTGTGTGTGAGAGAGAGAGAGGGTGTGTGTGAGAGAGAGAGAGTGTGTGTGTGTGAGAGAGCGTGTGTGAGAGAGAGAGCATGTGTGTGTCTGAGAGAGAGAGAGTGCGTGTGTCAGAGAGAGAGTGCGTGTGTGAGAGAGAAAGAGTGCGTGTGTGAGAGAGAGAGTGCGTGTGTGAGAGAGAGAGTGCGTGTGTGAGAGAGAGAGACTGCGTGTGTGCGTGTGAGAGAGCATGTGTGTGTGAGAGAGAGAGGGCGTGTGAGAGAGAGAGTGTGTGTGTGTGTGAGAGAGCATGTGTGAGAGAGAGAGCATGTGCGTGTGTGAGAGAGAGAGAGTGCGTGTTTGAGAGAGAGTGCGTGTTTGAGAGAGAGTGCGTGTGTGAGAGAGAGAGTGCGTGTGTGTGTGTGAGAGAGCATGTGTGTGTGTGAGAGAGAGTGTGTGAGAGAGAGTGTGTGAGAGAGTGTGTGTGAGAGAGAGAGCGTGTGAGTGTGAGAGAGAGCGTGTGAGTGTGAGAGAGAGCGTGTGTGTGTGAGAGAGAGAGAGTGTGTGTGTGTGAGTGAGAGAGCGTTTGTGTGTGTGAGAGAGAGAGAGAGAGTGTGTGTGTGAGAGAGAGTGCGTGTGTGAGAGAGAGTGCGTGTGTGAGAGAGAGAGAGTGCGTGTGTGAGAGAGAGTGCGTGTGTGAGAGAGAGTGCGTGTGTGAGAGAGAGTGCGTGTGAGAGAGAGAGTGCGTGTGAGAGAGAGAGTGAGTGAGAGAAAGTGTGTGTGTGAGAGAGAGATGCGTGTGTGAGAGAGAGATGCGTGTGTATGTGTGAGAGGGAGCGTGTGTGAGAGAGAGTGTGTGTGTGAGAGAAAGTGTGTGTGTGAGAGAGTGTGTGTGAGAGAGTGTGTGTGTGTGTGCGTGAGAGAGAGCGTGTGTGCGTGAGAGAGAGAGCGTGTGTGCGTGAGAGAGAGCGTGTGTGCGTGAGAGAGAGAGCGTGTGTGCGTGAGAGAGAGAGAGCGTGTGTGCGTGAGAGAGAGAGAGAGAATGTGTGCGTGAGAGAGAGAGCGTGTGTGCGTGAGAGAGAGAGCGTGTGTGCGTGAGAGAGAGAGCGTGTGTGCGTGAGAGAGAGAGAGAGAATGTGTGTGTGAGAGAGAGCGTGTGTGTGAGAGAGAGCGTGTTTGTGTGAGAGAGAGAGTGTGTGTGAGAGAGAGAGTGTGTGTGAGAGAGAGAGTGTGTGTGAGAGAGAGAGTGTGTGTGTGAGAGAGAGTGAGCGTGTGTGTGAGAGAGAGTGTGTGTGTGAGAGAGATAGTGTGTGTGAGAGAGAGAGAGTGTGTGTGAGAGAGAGAGAGCGTGTGTGTGTGAGAGAGAGTGTGTGAGAGAGAGTGTGCGTGGGAGAGAGCGTGTGTGCGTGGGAGAGAGAGAGAGTGCGTGTGTGAGAGAGAGAGAGTGCGTGTGTGAGAGAGAGAAGGAGCGTGTGTGAGAGAGAGATAGTGCGTGTGTGAGAGAGAGAGTGCGTGTGTGAGAGAGAGAGTGCGTGTGTGAGAGAGAGAGTGCGTGTGTGAGAGAGAGTGCGTGTGTGAGAGAGAGTGCGTGTGTGAGAGAGAGTGTGTGTGTGAGAGCGATTGCGTGTGTGAGAGAGAGAGTGCGTGTGTGAGAGAGAGTGCGTGTGTGAGAGAGAGTGCGTGTGTGAGAGAGAGTGTGTGTGTGAGAGCGATTGCGTGTGTGAGAGAGAGTGCGTGTGTATGTGAGAGAGAGTGCGTGTGTGCGTGAGAGAGTGTGTGTGTGTGTGCGTGAGAGAGAGCGTGTGTGAGTGTGAGAGAGAGCGTGTGTGCGTGAGAGAGAGCGTGTGTGCTTGAGAGAGAGCGTGTGCGCGTGAGAGAGAGCGTGTGTGCGTGAGAGAGAGCGTGTGTGTGTGCGAGAGAGAGCGTGTGTGTGTGCGAGAGAGTGCGTGTGTGTGTGCGAGAGAGAGCATGTGTGTGTGTGAGAGAGAGCGTGTGTGTGTGAGAGAGAGAGCGTGTGTGTGTGAGTGTGAGAGAGTGTGTGTGTTTGTGAGAGAGCGTGTGTGAGAGAGAGAGGGTGTGCGTGAGAGAGAGCGTGTGTGTGTGTGAGAGAGAGCGTGTGTGTGTGAGAGAGAGAGCATGTGTGTGTGAGTGTGAGAGAGTGTGTGTGTTTGTGAGAGAGCGTGTGTGAGAGAGAGAGGGTGTGCGTGAGAGAGAGAGCGTGTGTGCGTGAGAGAGA
The DNA here is from genome assembly GCA_026770705.1 of Isurus oxyrinchus. Taxonomy (NCBI): domain Eukaryota; kingdom Metazoa; phylum Chordata; class Chondrichthyes; order Lamniformes; family Lamnidae; genus Isurus; species Isurus oxyrinchus. The sequence continues at coordinate 22,052 of JANJGN010000411.1, forward strand.
GCGTGTGTGCTTGAGAGAGAGCGTGTGTGCGTGAGAGAGAGCATGTGTGAGTGTGAGAGAGAGCGTGTGTGAGTGTGAGAGAGAGCGTGTGTGAGTGTGAGAGAGAGCGTGTGTGTGTGTGAGAGAGAGCGTGTGTGTGTGTGAGAGAGAGCGTGTGTGTGTGTGAGAGAGAGCGTGTGTGTGTGTGAGAGAGAGCGTGTGTGTGTGAGAGAGAGAGTGTGTGTGAGTGAGTGTGAGAGAGTGTGTGTGTGTGTGAGAGAGCGTGTGTGAGAGAGAGAGTGTGTGTGAGAGAGAGAGAGCGTGTGTGTGTGAGAGAGTGTGTGTGTGTGTGTGTGAGAGAGAGTGTGTGCGTGTGTGAGAGAGAGTGTGTGCATGTGTGAGAGAGAGTGCGAGTGTGTGAGAGAGAGTGCGTGTGTGAGAGAGAGAGATTGTGAGTGTGAGAGAGAGAT
>JANJGN010000411.1:30000-37500 GCA_026770705.1 Isurus oxyrinchus
TGTGTGAGAGAGAAAGTGTGTGTGTGAGAGAGAGACTGTGTGTGTGAGAGGGAGAGTGTGTGTGTGAGAGGGAGAGTGTGTGTGTGAGAGAGAGAGTGTGTGTGTGAGAGAGAGAGTGTGTGTGCGTGAGGGAGAGAGAGAGAATGTGTGCGTGAGAGAGAGCGTGTGTGAGAGAGAGAGCGTGTGTGAGAGAGAGAGTGTGTGTGAGAGAGAGAGTGTGTGTGAGAGAGAGAGTGTGTGTGAGAGAGAGAGTGTGTGTGAGAGAGAGAGTGTGTGTGAGAGAGAGAGTGTGTGTGAGAGAGAGAGTGTGTGTGAGAGAGAGAGTGTGTGTGAGAGAGAGAGTGTGTGTGAGAGAGAGAGTGTGTGTGAGAGAGAGAGTGTGTGTGAGAGAGAGAATGTGTGTGAGAGAGAGAGTGTGTGTGAGAGAGAGTGTGTGTGTGAGAGAGAGAGTGTGTGTGAGAGAGAGAGTGTGTGTGAGAGAGAGAGTGTGTGCGTGAGAGAGAGCGTGTGTGAGTGTGAGAGAGAGCGTGTGTGCGTGAGAGAGAGCGTGTGTGCTTGAGAGAGAGCGTGTGCGCGTGAGAGAGAGCGTGTGTGCGTGAGAGAGAGCGTGTGTGTGTGCGAGAGAGAGCATGTGTGTGTGCGAGAGAGTGCGTGTCTGTGTGCGAGAGAGAGCATGTGTGTGTGTGAGAGAGAGCGTGTGTGTGTGAGAGAGAGAGCGTGTGTGTGTGAGTGTGAGAGAGTGTGTGTGTTTGTGAGAGAGCGTGTGTGAGAGAGAGAGGGTGTGCGTGAGAGAGAGCGTGTGTGTGTGTGAGAGAGAGCGTGTGTGTGTGAGAGAGAGAGCATGTGTGTGTGAGTGTGAGAGAGTGTGTGTGTTTGTGAGAGAGCGTGTGTGAGAGAGAGAGGGTGTGCGTGAGAGAGAGAGCGTGTGTGCGTGAGAGAGAGCGTGTGTGCTTGAGAGAGAGCGTGTGTGCGTGAGAGAGAGCATGTGTGAGTGTGAGAGAGAGCGTGTGTGAGTGTGAGAGAGAGCGTGTGTGAGTGTGAGAGAGAGCGTGTGTGTGTGTGAGAGAGAGCGTGTGTGTGTGTGAGAGAGAGCGTGTGTGTGTGTGAGAGAGAGCGTGTGTGTGAGAGAGAGCGTGTGTGTGTGTGAGAGAGAGCGTGTGTGTGTGTGAGAGAGAGCGTGTGTGTGTGAGAGAGAGAGTGTGTGTGAGTGAGTGTGAGAGAGTGTGTGTGTGTGTGAGAGAGCGTGTGTGAGAGAGAGAGTGTGTGTGAGAGAGAGAGAGCGTGTTTGTGTGAGAGAGTGTGTGTGTGTGTGTGTGTGTGTGTGAGAGAGAGTGTGTGCGTGTGTGAGAGAGAGTGTGTGCATGTGTGAGAGAGAGTGCGAGTGTGTGAGAGAGAGTGCGTGTGTGAGAGAGAGAGATTGTGAGTATGAGAGAGAGATTGTGAGTGTGAGAGAGAGATTGTGAGTGTGAGAGAGAGAGATTGTGAGTGTGAGAGAAAGAGATTGTGAGTGTGAGAGAGAGAGTGTGAGAGAGAGAGTGTGTGTGAGAGAGTGTGTGTGTGTGTGTGTGAGAGAGAAGGTGTGTGTGTGAGAGAGAGAGCGTGTGCGTGTGTGAGAGAGAGAGTGTGTGTGAGAGAGAGAGAGCGTGTGTGTGTGAGAGAGTGTGTGTGTGTGTGTGTGTGTGTGTGTGAGAGAGAGTGTGTGCGTGTGTGAGAGAGAGTGTGTGCATGTGTGAGAGAGAGTGCGAGTGTGTGAGAGAGAGTGCGTGTGTGAGAGAGAGAGATTGTGAGTATGAGAGAGAGATTGTGAGCGTGAGAGAGAGATTGTGAGTGTGAGAGAGAGAGATTGTGAGTGTGAGAGAAAGAGATTGTGAGTGTGAGAGAGAGAGTGTGAGAGAGAGAGTGTGTGTGAGAGAGTGTGTGTGTGTGTGTGTGAGAGAGAAGGTGTGTGTGTGAGAGAGAGAGCGTGTGCGTGTGTGAGAGAGAGAGCGTGTGTGAGAGAGAGAGCGTGTGTGAGAGAGAGTGTGTGTGTGTGTGAGAGTGTGTGTGTGTGTGAGAGAGAGTGTGTGTGTTTGTGAGAGAGAGGGTGTGTGTGTGAGAGAGAGTGTGTGTGTGTGTGTGTGAGAGAGAGTGTGTGTGTGAGAGAGAGAGTGTGTGTGTGTGAGAGAGAGAGTGTGTGTGTGAGAGAGAGAGTGTGTGTGTGAGAGAGAGAGTGTGTGAGAGAGAGAGAGGGTGTGTGTGAGAGAGAGAGAGTGTGTGTGTGTGAGAGAGCGTGTGTGAGAGAGAGAGCATGTGTGTGTCTGAGAGAGAGAGAGTGCGTGTGTGAGAGAGAGAGTGCGTGTGTGAGAGAGAAAGAGTGCGTGTGTGAGAGAGAGATAGTGCGTGTGTGAGAGAGAGAGTGCGTGTGTGAGAGAGAGAGACTGCGTGTGTGCGTGTGAGAGAGCATGTGTGTGTGAGAGAGAGAGGCGTGTGAGAGAGAGAGTGTGTGTGTGTGTGAGAGAGCATGTGTGAGAGAGAGAGCATGTGCGTGTGTGAGAGAGAGAGAGTGCGTGTTTGAGAGAGAGTGCGTGTGTGAGAGAGAGAGTGCGTGTGTGTGTGTGAGAGAGCATGTGTGTGTGTGAGAGAGAGTGTGTGAGAGAGTGTGTGTGAGAGAGAGAGCGTGTGAGTGTGAGAGAGAGCGTGTGAGTGTGAGAGAGAGCGTGTGTGTGTGAGAGAGAGAGAGTGTGTGTGTGTGAGTGAGAGAGCGTTTGTGTGTGTGAGAGAGAGAGAGAGAGTGTGTGTGTGAGAGAGAGTGCGTGTGTGAGAGAGAGTGCGTGTGTGAGAGAGAGTGCGTGTGTGAGAGAGAGAGAGTGCGTGTGTGAGAGAGAGTGCGTGTGTGAGAGAGAGTGCGTGTGTGAGAGAGAGTGCGTGTGAGAGAGAGAGTGCGTGTGAGAGAGAGAGTGAGTGAGAGAAAGTGTGTGTGTGAGAGAGAGATGCGTGTGTGAGAGAGAGATGCGTGTGTATGTGTGAGAGGGAGCGTGTGTGAGAGAGAGTGTGTGTGTGAGAGAAAGTGTGTGTGTGAGAGAGTGTGTGTGTGTGTGCGTGAGAGAGAGCGTGTGTGCGTGAGAGAGAGCGTGTGTGCGTGAGAGAGAGAGCGTGTGTGCGTGAGAGAGAGCGTGTGTGCGTGAGAGAGAGAGCGTGTGTGCGTGAGAGAGAGAGAGCGTGTGTGCGTGAGAGAGAGAGAGAGAATGTGTGCGTGAGAGAGAGAGCGTGTGTGCGTGAGAGAGAGAGCGTGTGTGCGTGAGAGAGAGAGCGTGTGTGCGTGAGAGAGAGAGAGAGAATGTGTGTGTGAGAGAGAGCGTGTGTGTGAGAGAGAGCGTGTTTGTGTGAGAGAGAGAGTGTGTGTGAGAGAGAGAGTGTGTGTGAGAGAGAGAGTGTGTGTGAGAGAGAGAGTGTGTGTGAGAGAGAGAGTGTGTGTGTGAGAGAGAGTGAGCGTGTGTGTGAGAGAGAGTGAGCGTGTGTGTGAGAGAGTGAGCGTGTGTGTGAGAGAGAGAGTGTGTGTGAGAGAGAGAGAGTGTGTGTGTGAGAGAGAGAGAACGTGTGTGAGAGAGAGAGAGCGTGTGTGAGAGAGAGAGTGTGTGTGTGAGAGAGAGACTGTGTGTGTGAGAGGGAGAGTGTGTGTGTGAGAGGGAGAGTGTGTGTGTGAGAGGGAGAGTGTGTGTGTGAGAGGGAGAGTGTGTGTGTGAGAGAGAGAGTGTGTGTGTGAGAGAGAGAGTGTGTGTGCGTGAGGGAGAGAGAGAGAATGTGTGCGTGAGAGAGAGCGTGTGTGTGTGAGAGAGAGCGTGTGTGCGTGAGAGAGAGCGTGTGTGCGTGAGAGAGAGCGTGTGTGCGTGAGAGTGAGAGCGTGTGTGCGTGAGAGAGAGAGCGTGTGTGCGTGTGAGAGAGAGAGAGAGAATGTGTGCATGAGAGAGAGAGCGTGTGTGCGTGAGAGGGAGAACGTGTGTGCGTGAGAGCGAGACCGTGTGAGCGTGAGAGAGAGAGAGAGCGTGTGTGTGTGAGAGAGAGCGTGTGTGTGAGAGAGAGAGAGTGTGTGTGTGAGAGAGAGAGAGCGTGTGTGTGTGAGAGAGAGTGTGTGAGAGAGAGTGTGCGTGGGAGAGAGCGTGTGTGCGTGGGAGAGAGCGTGTGTGCGTGGGAGAGAGCGTGTGTGCGTGGGAGAGAGCGTGTGTGCGTGGGAGAGAGCGTGTGTGCGTGGGAGAGAACGTGTGTGCGTGGGAGAGAGCGTGTGTGCGTGGGAGAGAGCGTGTGTGCGTGAGAGAGAGCGTGTGTGTGTGTGAGAGAGAGCGTGTGTGTGTGAGAGAGAGAGCGTGTGTGTGTGAGTGTGAGAGAGTGTGTGTGTGTGAGAGTGTGTGTGGGAGAGAGAGAGCGTGTGTGTGTGAGTGAGTGTCTGTGTGTGTGTGTGTGTGAAAGAGAGTGTTTGCGTGTGTGAGAGAGAGAGAGCGTGTGTGAGAGAGAGAGAGCGTGTGTGAGAGAGAGAGAGCGTGTGTGAGAGAGAGAGAGCGTGTGTGAGAGAGAGTGTGTGTGTGTGAGACAGAGAGAGCGTGTGTGTATGTGAGAGAGAGAGCGTGTGTGAGAGAAAGTGCGTGTGTGGGAGAAAGTGCGTGTGAGAGAGAGAGTGTGTGTGTTAGAGAGAGTGTGTGTGTTAGAGAGAGTGTGTGTGAGAGAGAGCGTGCGTGTGAGAGAGAGAGTGTGTGTGAGAGACAGAGTGCGTGTGAGAGAGAGAGTGTGTGGGAGAGAGAGAGTGAGTGTGAGAGAGAGTGTGTGTGAGAGAAAGAGCGTGTGTGAGAGAGAGAGCGTGTGTGAGAGAGAGAGTGTGTGTGAGAGAGAGAGTGTGTGTGAGAGAGAGAGTGTGTGTGAGAGAGAGAGTGTGTGTGAGAGAGAGAGTGTGTGTGAGAGAGAGAGTGTGTGTGAGAGAGAGAGTGTGTGTGAGAGAGAGAGTGTGTGTGAGAGAGAGAGTGTGTGTGAGAGAGAGAGTGTGTGTGAGAGAGAGAGTGTGTGTGAGAGAGAGAGTGTGTGTGAGAGAGAGTGTGTGTGTGAGAGAGAGTGTGTGTGTGAGAGAGAGAGTGTGTGTGAGAGAGAGAGTGTGTGTGAGAGAGAGAGTGTGTGTGAGAGAGAGAGTGTGTGTGAGAGAGAGAGTGTGTGTGCGTGAGAGAGAGCGTGTGTGAGTGTGAGAGAGAGCGTGTGTGCGTGAGAGAGAGCGTGTGTGCTTGAGAGAGAGCGTGTGCGCGTGAGAGAGAGCGTGTGTGCTTGAGAGAGAGCGTGTGTGTGTGCGAGAGAGAGCGTGTGTGTGTGTGAGAGAGAGCGTGTGTGTGTGTGAGAGAGAGCGTGTGTGTGTGTGAGAGAGAGCGTGTGTGTGTGAGAGAGAGAGCGTGTGTGTGTGAGTGTGAGAGAGTGTGTGTGTTTGTGAGAGAGCGTGTGTGAGAGAGAGAGGGTGTGCGTGAGAGAGAGCGTGTGTGTGTGTGAGAGAGAGAGCGTGTGTGTGTGTGAGAGAGAGCGTGTGTGTGTGAGAGAGAGAGCGTGTGTGTGTGAGTGTGAGAGAGTGTGTGTGTTTGTGAGAGAGCGTGTGTGAGAGAGAGAGGGTGTGCGTGAGAGAGAGAGCGTGTGTGCGTGAGAGAGAGCGTGTGTGCTTGAGAGAGAGCGTGTGTGCGTGAGAGAGAGCGTGTGTGAGTGTGAGAGAGAGCGTGTGTGAGTGTGAGAGAGAGCGTGTGTGTGTGTGAGAGAGAGCGTGTGTGTGTGTGAGAGAGAGCGTGTGTGTGTGTGAGAGAGAGCGTGTGTGTGTGTGAGAGAGAGTGTGTGTGTGTGTGAGAGAGCGTGTGTGAGAGAGAGAGTGTGTGTGCGAGAGAGAGAGCGTGTGTGTGTGAGAGAGTGTGTGTGTGTGTGTGTGTGTGTGTGTGTGTGTGAGAGAGAGTGTGTGCGTGTGTGAGAGAGAGTGTGTGCATGTGTGAGAGAGAGTGTGTGTGTGTGAGAGAGAGTGCGTGTGTGAGAGAGAGAGAATGTGAGTGTGAGAGAGAGATTGTGAGTGTGAGAGAGAGAGATTGTGAGTGTGAGAGAAAGAGATTGTGAGTGTGAGAGAGAGAGTGTGTGTGTGTGAGAGAGTGTGTGTGTGTGTGTGTGAGAGAAGGTGTGTGTGTGAGAGAGAGAGCGTGTGCGTGTGTGAGAGAGAGAGCGTGTGTGAGAGAGAGTGTGTGTGTGTGTGAGAGTGTGTGTGTGTGTGAGAGAGAGTGTGTGTGTTTGTGAGAGAGAGGGAGTGTGTGTGAGAGAGTGTGTGTGTGTGTGTGTGAGAGAGAGTGTGTGTGTGAGAGAGAGAGAGTGTGTGTGTGAGAGAGAGAGTGTGTGTGTGAGAGAGAGAGTGTGTGAGAGAGAGAGAGGGTGTGTGTGAGAGAGAGAGAGTGTGTGTGTGTGAGAGAGCGTGTGTGAGAGAGAGAGCATGTGTGTGTCTGAGAGAGAGAGAGTGCGTGTGTGAGAGAGAGAGTGCGTGTGTGAGAGAGAAAGAGTGCGTGTGTGAGAGAGAGATAGTGCGTGTGTGAGAGAGAGAGTGCGTGTGTGAGAGAGAGAGTGCGTGTGTGAGAGAGAGAGACTGCGTGTGTGCGTGTGAGAGAGCATGTGTGTGTGAGAGAGAGAGGGCGTGTGAGAGAGAGAGTGTGTGTGTGTGTGAGAGAGCATGTGTGAGAGAGAGAGCATGTGCGTGTGTGAGAGAGAGAGAGTGCGTGTTTGAGAGAGAGTGCGTGTGTGAGACAGAGAGTGCGTGTGTGTGTGTGAGAGAGCATGAGTGTGTGTGAGAGAGAGAGCGTGTGAGTGTGAGAGAGAGCGTGTGAGTGTGAGAGAGAGCGTGTGTGTGTGAGAGAGAGAGAGTGTGTGTGTGTGAGTGAGAGAGCGTTTGTGTGTGTGAGAGAGAGAGAGAGAGTGTGTGTGTGAGAGAGAGTGCGTGTGTGAGAGAGAGAGAGTGCGTGTGTGAGAGAGAGTGAGTGCGTGTGTGAGAGAGAGTGCGTGTGTGAGAGAGAGTGCGTGTGTGAGAGAGAGTGCGTGTGAGAGAGAGAGTGCGTGTGAGAGAGAGAGTGAGTGAGAGAAAGTGTGTGTGTGAGAGAGAGATGCGTGTGTGAGAGAGAGATGCGTGTGTATGTGTGAGAGGGAGCGTGTGTGAGAGAGAGTGTGTGTGTGAGAGAGAGTGTGTGTGTGAGAGAAAGCGTGTGTGTGAGAGAGTGTGTGTGAGAGAGTGTGTGTGTGTGTGCGTGAGAGAGAGCGTGTGTGCGTGAGAGAGAGCGTGTGTGCGTGAGAGAGAGAGCGTGTGTGCGTGAGAGAGAGCGTGTGTGCGTGAGAGAGAGAGCGTGTGTGCGTGAGAGAGAGAGAGCGTGTGTGCGTGAGAGAGAGAGAGAGAATGTGTGCGTGAGAGAGAGAGCGTGTGTGCGTGAGAGAGAGAGCGTGTGTGCGTGAGAGAGAGAGCGTGTGTGCGTGAGAGAGAGAGAGAGA
>JANJGN010000411.1:40000-42500 GCA_026770705.1 Isurus oxyrinchus
AGAGTGTGAGTGAGAGAGAGAGTGTGTGTGAGAGAGAGAGTGTGTGTGAGAGAGAGAGTGTGTGTGAGAGAGAGTGTGTGTGAGAGAGAGAGTGTGTGTGAGAGAGAGAGTGTGTGTGAGAGAGAGAGTGTGTGTGAGAGAGAGAGTGTGTGTGAGAGAGAGAGTGTGTGTGAGAGAGAGAGTGTGTGTGAGAGAGAGAGTGTGTGTGAGAGAGAGTGTGTGTGTGAGAGAGAGTGTGTGTTTGAGAGAGTGTGTGTGTGTGAGAGAGAGTTTGTTTTAGAGAGAGTGTGTGTGTGTGTGAGAGAGCGTGTGTGTGTGTGCGTGAGAGAGAGCGTGTGTGTGTGAGAGAGTGTGTGTGTGTGTGCGTGAGAGAGAGCGTGTGTGCGTGGGAGACAGCGTGTGTGCATGAGAGAGAGCCTGTGTGCGTGAGAGAGAGAGCGTGTGTGCGTGAGAGAGAGAGAGCGTGTGTGTCTGAGAGAGCGTGTGTGCGTGAGAGCGTGTGTGTGTGAGAGAGAGCTTGTGTGCGTGAGAGAGAGCTTGTGTGCGTGAGAGAGAGCGTGTGTGCGTGCGAGAGAGCGTGTGTGCATGAGAGAGAGCGTGTGTGCGTGAGAGAGAGCGTGTGTGCGTGAGAGAGAGCGTTTGTGCGTGGGAGAGCATGTGTGCGTGAGAGAGAGAGCGTGTGTGCGTGAGAGAGAGAGAGCGTGTGTGTGTGAGAGAGTGTGTGTGTGAGAGAGAGTGTGTGCGTGTGTGAGAGAGAGTTTGTGCGTGTGTGAGAGAGAGTGCGTGTGTGTGAGAGAGAGCGATTGTGAGTGTGAGGGAGAGATTGTGAGTGTGAGAGAGAGAGATTGTGAGTGTGAGAGAGAGAGATTGTGAGTATGAGAGAGAGTGTGTGTGAGAGAGTGTTTGTGAGAGAGTGTTTGTGAGAGAGTGTGTGTGAGAGAGTGTGTGTGAGAGAGAGCGTGTGTGTGTGTGAGAGAGAGCGTGTGAGTGTGTGAGAGAGAGCGTGTGTGTGTGTGAGAGAGCGTGTGTGTGTGTGTGAGAGAGAGAAGGTGTGTTTGTGAGAGAGAGAGAGCGTGTGTGTGTGTGAGAGAGAGCGTGTGTGTGTGTGAGAGAGAGAGCGTGTGTGTGTGTGAGAGAGAGAGCGTGAGTGAGAGAGAGAGCGTGTGTGAGAGAGAGAGCGTGTGTGAGAGAGAGAGCGTGTGTGAGAGAGAGAGCGTGTGTGAGAGAGAGAGCGTGTGTGAGAGAGAGAGCGTGTGTGAGAGAGAGAGCGTGTGTGAGAGAGAGAGCGTGTGTGAGAGAGAGAGCGTGTGTGAGAGAGAGAGAGTGTGTGTGTGTGAGAGAGCATGTGTGAGAGAGAGAGCATGTGTGTGTGTGAGACAGAGAGAGAGAGTGCGTGTGTGTGAGAGAGAGAGTGCGTGTGTGTGTGAGAGAGAGAGTGTGTGTGAGAGAGAGAGTGTGTGTGAGAGAGAGAGTGTGTGTGAGAGAGAGAGTGTGTGTGAGAGAGAGAGTGTGTGTGAGAGAGAGAGTGTGTGTGAGAGAGAGAGAGTGTGTGTGAGAGAGAGTGTGTGTGTGTGAGAGAGAGTGTGTGTGTGTGAGAGAGAGTGTGTGTGTGTGAGAGAGAGCGTGTGTGCGTGAGAGAGAGCGTGTGTGCGTGAGAGAGAGAGCGTGTGTGCGTGAGAGAGAGAGCGTGTGTGCGTGAGAGAGAGCGTGTGTGCGTGAGAGAGAGAGCGTGTGTGCGTGAGAGAGAGAGCGTGTGTTCGTGAGAGAGAGAGAGAGAATGTGTGCATGAGAGAGAGAGCGTGTGTGCGTGAGAGAGAGTGTGTGAGAGACAGTGTGCGTGGGAGAGAGCGTGTGTGTGTGGGAGAGAGCGTGTGTGCGTGGGAGAGAGTGTGTGTGCGTGGGAGAGAGCATGTGTGCGTGGGAGAGAGCGTGTGTGCGTGAAAGAGAGCGTGTGTGCATGAGAGAGAGCGTGTGTGCGTGAGAGAGAGCGTGTGTGTGTGTGAGAGAGAGCGTGTGTGTGTGTGAGAGAGAGCGTGTGTGTGTGAGAGAGAGAGCGTGTGTGTGTGAGTGTGAGAGAGTGTGTGTGTGTGTGAGAGTGTGTGTGAGAGAGAGAGAGCGTGTGTGAGAGAGAGAGAGCGTGTGTGAGAGAGAGAGAGCGTGTGTGAGAGACAGAGTGTGTGTGTGAGAGAGAGCGTGTGTGTGCGTGAGAGAGAGCGTGTGTGCGTGAGAGAGAGCTTGTGTGCGTGAGAGAGAGAGCGTGTGTGCGTGAGAGAGAGCGTGTGTGCGTGAGAGAGAGAGCGTGTGTGCGTGAGAGCGAGAGAGAGAATGTGTGCTTGAGAGAGAGAGCGTCTGTGCGTGAGAGAGAGAGCGTGTGTGCGTGAGAGAGAGAGCGTGTGTGCATGAGAGAGAGAGAGAGAATGTGTGTGTGAGAGAGCGCGTGTGTGTGTGAGAGAGAGCGTGTGTGTGTGAGAGAGAGCGTGTGTGTGTGAGAGAGAGCGTG
>JANJGN010000411.1:300000-302500 GCA_026770705.1 Isurus oxyrinchus
GAGAGAGAGAGTGTGTGTGAGAGAGAGAGTGTGTGTGAGAGAGAGTGTGTGTGAGAGAGAGAGAGTGTGTGTGCATGAGAGAGAGTTGTGTGCGTGTGTGTGAGAGAGAGTGTTGTGCGTGAGTGAGAGAGAGTTCGTGTGTGTGAGAGAGAATGCGTATGTGAGAGAGAGAGATTTTGAGTGTGAGAGAGAGATTGTGAGTGTGAGAGAGAGAGATTGTGAGTGTGAGAGAGAGAGTATGTGTGAGAGCGAGCGTGAGTGTGTGTGTGAGAGAGAGCGTGTGGTGTGTGTGAGAGAGCGTGTGTGTGTGTGTGAATGAGAGAAGGTGTTTGTGTGAGAGGAGAGAGAGTGTGTGTGTGCGTGAGAGAGAGAGTGTGTGTGTGAGAGAGAGAGAGTGAGTGTGAGAGAGAGAGAGTGAGTGTGAGAGAGAGAGAGTGAGTGTGAGAGAGAGAGAGTGAGTGTGAGAGAGAGAGAGTGAGTGTGAGAGAGAGAGAGTGGTGTGTGAGAGAGAGAGATTGTGTGTGTGAGAGAGAGATTGTGTGTGTGAGAGAGAGATTGTGTGTGTGTGAGAGAGCATGGTGAGAGAGAGAGCATGTGTGTGTGTGAGAGATGATAGTGCGTGGTGAGAGAGAGTGCGTGTGTGAGAGAGAGTGCGTGTGTGAGAGAGTGAGTGCGTGTGTGAGAGAGTGAGTGCGTGTGTGAGAGAGTGAGTGCGTGTGTGAGAGAGGAGAGTGCGTGTTTGTGTAAGAGAGTGTGTGTGTGTGTGAGAGTTTGTGTGTGTGTGTGTGAAACAGTGTGTGTGTGTGTGTGTGAAAGAGTGTGTGTGGTGTGTGCGTGAGAGAGGGCGTGTGTGCGTGAGAGAGAGCGTGTGTGCGTGAGAGCGAGCGTGTGTGGCGTGAGAGAGGAGCGTGTGTGCATGAGAGAGAGCGTTTGTGCGTGGGACAGAGCATGTGTGCGTGAGAGAGAGAGCGTGTGTGCGTGAGAGGAGAGTGTGTGAGAGAGAGTGTGCGTGGGAGAGAGCGTGTGTGCGTGGGAGAGAGCGTTTGTGCGTGAGAGAGAGCGTGTGTGCGTGAGAGAGAGCGTGTGTGTGTGTGAGAGAGAGCGTGTGTGTGTAAGAGAGAGAGCGTGTGTGTGTGAGTCTGAGACAGTGTGTGTGTGAGTGAGAGTGTGTGTGAGAGAGAGAGAGGCGTGTGTGTGTGAGTGAGTGTGTGTGTTTGTGTGTGTGTGAGTGTGTGTGAGAGAGAGTGTGTGCGTGTGTGAGGAGAGAGTGTGTGCGTGTGTGAGAGAGAGTGTGTGCGTGTGTGAGAGGAGAGTGTGTGCGTGTGTGAGAGAGAGTGATCGTGTGTGTATTGAGAGAGAGAGCATGTGTGAGAGAGAGAGAGCGTGTTGTGAGAGAGTGAGAGCATGTGTGAGAGAGAGTGTGTGTTGTGTGAGAGAGAGAGAGCGTGTGTGTATGTGAGAGAGAGAGCGTGTGTGAGGGAGAGAGAGCGTGTGTGAGAGAGAGTGCGTGTGAGAGAGAGAGTGTGTGTGTGAGAGAGAGTGTGTGTGAGAGAGAGAGATTGTGAGAGAGAGAGGTGTGTGTGAGAGAGAGAGTGTGTGTGAGAGAGAGAGTGTGTGAGAGAGAGAGTGTGTGTGAGAGAGAGTGTGTGTGAGAGAGAGAGTGTGTGTGAGAGAGAGAGTGTGTGTGAGAGAGAGAGTGTGTGTGAGAGAGAGAGTGTGTGTGAGAGAGAGAGTGTGTGTGAGAGAGAGAGTGTGTGTGAGAGAGAGAGTGTGTGTGAGAGAGAGAGTGTGTGTGAGAGAGAGAGTGTGTGTGAGAGAGAGAGTGGGTGTGAGAGAGAGAGTGTGTGTGAGAGAGAGAGTGTGTGTGAGAGAGAGAGTGTGTGTGAGAGAGAGAGTGTGTGTGAGAGAAGAGAGTGTGTGTGAGAGAGAGAGTGTGTGTGAGAGAGAGAGTGTGTGAGAGAGAGAGAGTGTGTGTGTGTGAGAGAGAGTGTGTGCGTGTGTGTGAGAGAGAGTGTGTGCGTGTGTGAGAGAGAGTTCGGTGTGTGAGAGAGAGTGCGTATGTGAGAGAGAGAGATTTTGAGTGTGAGAGAGAGATTGTGAGTGTGAGAGAGAGAGATTGTGAGTGTGAGAGAGAGAGTGTGTGTGAGAGAGTATGTGTGAGAGCGAGCGTGTGTGTGTGTGAGAGAGAGGCGTGTGTGTGTGTGAGAGAGCGTGTTGTGTGTGTGTGAATGAGAGAAGGTGTTTGTGTGAGAGAGAGATGAGCTGTGTGTGTGCATGAGAGGAGAGAGTGTGTGTGTGAGAGAGAGAGAGTGAGTGTGAGAGAGAGAGTGAGTGTGAGAGAGAGAGAGTGAGTGTGAGAGAGAGAGAGTGTGTGTGAGAGAGAGAGATTGTGTGTGTGAGAGAGAGATTGTATGTGTGTGAGAGAGCATGTGTGAGAGAGAGAGCATGTGTGTGTGTGAGAGAGAGAGAGTGCGTGTGTGAGAGAGAGTGCGTGTGTGAG
>JANJGN010000411.1:440000-442500 GCA_026770705.1 Isurus oxyrinchus
AGATTGCATGTGTGTGAGAGAGAGAGCGCTAGTGTGTGTGAGAGAGAGCGTGTGCGTGTGAGAGAGAGCGTGTGCGTGTGAGAGAGTGCGTGTGCGTGTGAGAGAGTTTGTGTCTGTGTGTGAGAGAGAGCGTGTGTCTGTGTGAGAGAGAGCGTGTGTGTGTGAGAGAGAGCGCGTGTGTGTGAGAGAGAGCGTGTGTGTGAGAGAGAGAAAGCGTGTGTGTGAGAGAGAGCGTGTGTGTGAGAGAGAGCGTGTGTGTGTGTGAGAGAGAGCGCGTGTGTGTGTGAGAGAGAACTTGTGTCTGTGTGTGAGAGAGAGCATGTGTGTGAGAGAGGGATCTGTGTCTGTGTGAGAGAGAGCGTGTGTGTGAGAAAGAGAAAGCGTGTGTATGAGAGAGAGCATGTGTATGAGAGAGAGCGTGTGTGTGAGAGAGAGCTTGTGTCTGTGTGTGAGAGATGGCGTGTGTGTGTGAGAGATAACGTGTGCCTGTGTGTGAGAGAGAGAACGTTTGTCTGTGTGGGATAGAGAGAATGTGTGTTGGTGTGTGAGAGAGAGAGCGTGCATATGAGAGAGAGAGCGTGCGTGTGGGCGTGTGTGAGAGAGAGAGATCGTGTGTTTTGGCATGCGTGTGAGAGGCAGAGCGTGTGTGTGCGAGAGAGAGCGTGTGTGTTAGATAGAGAGCGTGTGTGTGAGCATGTTTGTGAGAGAGAGGGCATGTGTGTTAGCGTATCTGTGAGAGAGAGAGCGTGTGTGTGAGCATTTGTGTGAGAGAGAGAGCATGTGAGTGAGAGAGAGAGCGTGTGTGTGTTTTATGGGCGTGTGAGAGAGAGCTTGTGAGTGTGCGAGAGAGCGTGTGTGTGTGAGACAGCGTGTGTGTGTGAGAGAGCACATGTGTATGTGAGAGAGAACGTGTGTGTCTGTGGGACAGCATCAGTGTTTGTGAGAGTGTGTGTGTGTGAGAGATAGCGTCTGTGTGAGAGAGAGAGAGAGCGTCTGTGTGAGAGAGAGAGAGAGCGTCTGTGTGAGAGAGAGAGAGAGCGTCTGTGTGAGAGAGAGAGAGAGCGTGTGTGTGTGAGTGGGAGAGAGTGTGTGTGTGAGAGAGAGAGAGATCCTGTGTGTGAGAGAGACAAATCATGTGTGTGAGAGAGAGAGATCGAGTGTGTGAGAGAGAGGCATCGTGTGTGTGAGTGTGAGAGAGTGTGTGTGCGTGTGTGAGAGAGAGTGCGTGTGTGTGAGAGAGAGTGCGTGTGTGAGAGAGAGAGATTGTGAGTGTGAGAGAGATTGTGAGTGTGAGAGAGAGAGTGTGTGTGAGAGAGAGAGTGTGTGTGTGTGAGAGAGCATATGTGAGAGAGAGAGCATGTGAGTGTGTGAGAGAGAGAGAGTGCGTGTGTGAGAGAGAGTGCGTGTGTGAGAGAGAGTGCGTGTGTGAGAGAGAGTGCGTGTGTGAGAGAGAGTGCGAGTGAGAGAGAGTGTGTGTGTGTGAGAGAGAGAGTGCGTGTGTGAGAGAGAGAGATTGTGAGTGTGAGAGAGAGAGTGTGTGTGAGAGACAGACTGTGTGTGTGTGAGAGAGCATGTGTGAGAGAGAGAGCATGTGCGTGTGTGAGAGAGAGAGAGTGCGTGTGTGAGAGAGAGAGAGTGCGTGTGTATGTGTGAGAGTGAGCGTGTGTGAGAGAGAGTGTGTGTGTGAGAGAGAGTGTGTGTGTGAGAGAGAGTGTGTGTGTGAGAGAGTTTGTGTGAGAGAGAGAGCTTGTGTGTGAGAGAGATAGCGGGTCTGTGAGAGAGAGAGCGCGTGTGTGAGAGAGAGATCATGTGTCTGTGTGTGAGAGAGAGCATGTGTGTGAGAGAGTGCATGTGTGCCTGTGTGAGAGAGAGACCGTGTGTGTGAGCATGTGAGTGAGTGAGAGAGGGTGTGTGTGTGTGAGAGAGAGCGCATATGTGTGTGTGACAGAGAGCGCATGTGTGTGTGTGAGAGCGAGCATGCTAGTGAGAGAGAGCGTGTGAGGGAGTGTGTATGTGTGTGTGTGTGCGAGAGAGAGTGTGTGTATGTGAGACAGAGAGCGTGTGTGTGTGAGAGAGAGAGGGTGTGTGGGTGAGAGAGACAGCGTGTGGTTGAGAGAGAGAGAAGTGTGTGTGAGAGAGAGAGAGAGCGTGTGTGAGAGAGAGAGCGTGTGAGAGAGAGAGTGTGTGAGTGTGAGAGAGAGTGTGTGTGTGTGAGAGAGAGATTGCGTGTGTGTGAAAGAGAGATTGCGTGTGTGTGAGAGAGAGAGCGCTAGTGTGTGTGAGAGAGAGCGTGTGCGTGTGAGAGAGAGTGTGTGCGTGTGAGAGAGTGCGTGTGCGTGTGAGAGAGTTTGTGTCTGTGTGTGAGAGAGAGCGTGTGTCTGTGTGAGAGAGAGCGTGTGTGTGTGAGAGAGAGCGCGTGTGTGTGAGAGAGAGCGCGTGTGTGTGTGAGAGAGCGTGTGTGTGAGAGAGAGAAAGCGTGTGTGTGAGAGAGAGCGTGTGT
>JANJGN010000411.1:452500-455000 GCA_026770705.1 Isurus oxyrinchus
TCGCGCGTGTGAGAGGGACCGCGTGTGTCTGAGAGGGAGCGCGTGTGTGTGAGAGAAGGAGCGCGTGTGTGTGTGAGAGGGAGCGCGTGTGTGTGTGAGAGCGAGCGCGTGCGTGTGTGAGAGCGAGCGCGTGCGTGTGTGAGAGTGCGTGTGTGTGTGTGTGAGAGAGAGCGCGTGTGTGTGTGAGAGAGAGAGCACGTGTGTGTGAGAGAGAGAGCACGTGTGTGTGTGAGAGAGCGCGTGTGTGTGTGAGAGGGAGAGCGTGTGTGTGTGAGAGAGATTGCGTGTGTGTGAGAGAGGGAGAGCATGTGTGTGTGAGAGAGATTGCGTGTGTGTGAGAGAGAGATTGTGTGTGTGAAAGAGAGATTGCATGTGTGTGAGAGAGAGAGCGCTAGTGTGTGTGAGAGAGAGCGTGTGCGTGTGAGAGAGAGCGTGTGCGTGTGAGAGAGTGCGTGTGCGTGTGAGAGAGTTTGTGTCTGTGTGTGAGAGAGAGCGTGTGTCTGTGTGAGAGAGAGCGTGTGTGTGTGAGAGAGAGCGCGTGTGTGTGAGAGAGAGCGTGTGTGTGAGAGAGAGAAAGCGTGTGTGTGAGAGAGAGCGTGTGTGTGAGAGAGAGCGTGTGTGTGTGTGAGAGAGAGCGCTTGTGTGTGTGAGAGAGAACTTGTGTCTGTGTGTGAGAGAGAGCATGTGTGTGAGAGAGGGATCTGTGTCTGTGTGAGAGAGAGCGTGTGTGTGAGAAAGAGAAAGCGTGTGTATGAGAGAGAGCATGTGTATGAGAGAGAGCGTGTGTGTGAGAGAGAGCTTGTGTCTGTGTGTGAGAGAGGGCGTGTGTGTGTGAGAGATAACGTGTGCCTGTGTGTGAGAGAGAGAACGTTTGTCTGTGTGGGATAGAGAGAATGTGTGTTGGTGTGTGAGAGAGAGAGCATGCATATGAGAGAGAGAGCGTGCGTGTGGGCGTGTGTGAGAGAGAGAGATCGTGTGTTTTGGCATGCGTGTGAGAGGCAGAGCGTGTGTGTGAGAGAGAGAGCGTGTGTGTTAGATAGAGAGCGTGTGTGTGAGCGTGTTTGTGAGAGAGAGGGCATGTGTGTTAGCGTATCTGTGAGAGAGAGAGCGTGTGTGTGAGCATTTGTGTGAGAGAGAGAGCATGTGAGTGAGAGAGAGAGCGTGTGTGTGTTTTATGGGCGTGTGAGAGAGAGCTTGTGAGTGTGCGAGAGAGCGTGTGTGTGTGAGACAGCGTGTGTGTGTGAGAGAGCACATGTGTATGTGAGAGAGAACGTGTGTGTCTGTGGGACAGCATCAGTGTTTGTGAGAGTGTGTGTGTGTGAGAGATAGCGTCTGTGTGAGAGAGAGAGAGAGCGTCTGTGTGAGAGAGAGAGAGAGCGTCTGTGTGAGAGAGAGAGAGAGCGTGTGTGTGTGAGAGGGAGAGAGTGTGTGTGTGAGAGAGAGAGAGATCCTGTGTGTGAGAGAGACAAATCATGTGTGTGAGAGAGAGAGATCGAGTGTGTGAGAGAGAGGCATCGTGTGTGTGAGTGTGAGAGAGAGTGTGTGCGTGTGTGAGAGAGAGTGCGTGTGTGTGAGAGAGAGTGCGTGTGTGAGAGAGAGAGATTGTGAGTGTGAGAGAGATTGTGAGTGTGAGAGAGAGAGTGTGTGTGAGAGAGAGAGTGTGTGTGTGTGAGAGAGCATATGTGAGAGAGAGAGCATGTGAGTGTGTGAGAGAGAGAGAGTGCGTGTGTGAGAGAGAGTGCGTGTGTGAGAGAGAGTGCGTGTGTGAGAGAGAGTGCGTGTGTGAGAGAGAGTGTGATTGAGAGAGAGTGTGTGTGTGTGAGAGAGAGAGTGCGTGTGTGAGAGAGAGAGATTGTGAGTGTGAGAGAGAGAGTGTGTGTGAGAGACAGACTGTGTGTGTGTGAGAGAGCATGTGTGAGAGAGAGAGCATGTGCGTGTGTGAGAGAGAGAGAGTGCGTGTGTGAGAGAGAGAGAGTGCGTGTGTATGTGTGAGAGTGAGCGTGTGTGAGAGAGAGTGTGTGTGTGAGAGAGAGTGTGTGTGTGAGAGAGAGTGTGTGTGTGAGAGAGTTTGTGTGAGAGAGAGAGCTTGTGTGTGAGAGAGATAGCGGGTCTGTGAGAGAGAGAGCGCGTGTGTGAGAGAGAGATCATGTGTCTGTGTGTGAGAGAGAGCATGTGTGTGAGAGAGTGCATGTGTGCCTGTGTGAGAGAGAGACCGTGTGTGTGAGCATGTGAGTGAGTGAGAGAGGGTGTGTGTGTGTGAGAGAGAGCGCATATGTGTGTGTGACAGAGAGCGCGTGTGTGTGTGTGAGAGCGAGCATGCTAGTGAGAGAGAGCGTGTGAGGGAGTGTGTATGTGTGTGTGTGTGCGAGAGAGAGTGTGTGTATGTGAGACAGAGAGCGTGTGTGTGTGAGAGAGAGAGGGTGTGTGGGTGAGAGAGACAGCGTGTGGTTGAGAGAGAGAGAAGTGTGTGTGAGAGAGAGAGAGAGCGTGTGTGAGAGAG
>JANJGN010000411.1:482500-485000 GCA_026770705.1 Isurus oxyrinchus
TCTGTGTGAGAGAGCATTTGTGTGTGAGAGAGAGAGTGTGAGTGAGAGAGAGTGTGTGTGTGAGAGAGAGTGTGTGTGAGAGAGAGAGTGTGTGTGAGAGCGAGCATGTGTGTGTGTGAGAGCGAGCGTGTGTGTGTGTGAGATAGCGTGTGTGTGTGAGAGAGAGAGAGTGTGTGTGTAAGAGAGAGAGAGCGTGTGTGTGTGTGAGAGAGAGAGCGTGTGCGAGAGAGAGAGCGTGTGTGGGAGTGAGAGCGTGTGAGAGAGAGAGAGAGCGTGTGAGAGAGAGAGAGCGTGTGTGAGAGAGAGAGCGTGTGTGAGAGAGAGCGTGTGTGAGAGAGAAAGCGTGTGTGAGAGAGAGAGCGTGTGTGAGAGAGAGAGCGTGTGTGAGAGAGAGAGCGTGTGTGAGAGAGAGAGCGTGTGTGTGAGAGAGAGCGTGTGTGAGAGAGAGAGCGTGTGTGAGAGAGAGCGTGTGAGAGAGAGAGTGTGTGAGAGAGAGTGTGTGTGTGTGTGTGAGAGAGAGTGTGTGTGTGTGTGAGAGAGAGTGTGTGTGTGAGAGAGAGAGAGTGTGTGTGAGAGAGAGAGAGTGTGTGTGAGAGAGAGAGAGTGTGTGTGAGAGAGAGAGAGTGTGTGTGTGTGTGAGTGCATGTGTGAGAGAGAGAGCATGTGCGTGTGTGAGAGAGAGAGAGTGCGTGTGTGAGAGAGAGAGAGTGCGTGTGTGAGAGAGAGAGAGTGCGTGTGTGAGAGAGAGAGAGTGCGTGTGTGAGAGAGAGAGAGTGCGCGCGTGAGAGAGAGGGAGTGCGTGTGTGAGAGAGAGAGAGAGTGCGTGTGTGAGAGAGAGAGAGAGTGCGTGTGTGAGAGAGAGAGAGTGCGTGTGTGAGAGAGAGAGAGTGCGTGTGTGAGAGAGAGTGCGTGTTTGAGAGAGAGAGAGTGCGTGTGTGTGTGTGAGAGAGCATGTGTGTGTGTGAGAGAGAGAGTGTGTGTGAGAGAGAGAGTGTGTGTGAGAGAGAGAGTGTGTGTGAGAGAGAGAGTGTGTGTGAGAGAGAGAGTGTGTGTGAGATAGAGAGCGTGTGTGAGAGAGAGAGCGTGTGTGAGAGAGAGAGCGTGTGTGAGAGAGAGAGCGTGTGTGAGAGAGAGCGTGTGAGAGAGAGAGTGTGTGAGAGAGAGTGTGTGTGTGTGTGTGAGAGAGAGTGTGTGTGTCTGTGAGAGAGAGTGTGTGTGTGAGAGAGAGAGAGTGTGTGTGAGAGAGAGAGAGTGTGTGTGAGAGAGAGAGAGAGTGTGTGTGTGTGAGTGCCTGTGTGAGAGAGAGAGCATGTGCGTGTGTGAGAGAGAGAGAGTGCGTGTGTGAGAGAGAGAGAGTGCGTGTGTGAGAGAGAGAGAGTGCGTGTGTGAGAGAGAGAGAGTGCGTGTGTGAGAGAGAGAGAGTGCGTGCGTGAGAGAGAGGGAGTGCGTGTGTGAGAGAGAGAGAGAGTGCGTGTGTGAGAGAGAGAGAGAGTGCGTGTGTGAGAGAGAGTGCGTGTTTGAGAGAGAGAGAGTGCGTGTGTGTGTGTGAGAGAGCATGTGTGTGTGTGAGAGAGAGAGTGTGTGTGAGAGTGAGAGTGTGTGTGAGAGTGAGAGTGTGTGTGAGAGAGAGAGTGTGTGTGAGAGAGAGAGTGTGTGTGAGAGAGAGAGTGTGTGTGAGAGAGAGAGTGTGTGTGAGAGAGAGAGTGTGTGTGAGAGAGAGAGTGTGTGTGAGAGAGAGAGGGTGTGTGAGAGAGAGCGTGTGAGTGTGAGAGAGAGCGTGTCTGTGTGAGAGGGAGATAGTGTGTGTGTGTGAGTGAGAGAGCGTGTGTGTGTGTGAGAGAGAGAGAGAGAGTGTGTGTGTGAGAGAGAGTGTGTGTGTGAGAGAGAGTGTGTGTGTGAGAGAGAGTGTGTGTGAGAGAGAGAGAGTGTGTGATAGAGAGCGTATGTGTGTGAGAGAGAACGTGTGTGAGTGAGAGAGAGTGTGTTTGTGAGAGAGGGAGAGCGTGTTTGTGTGAGTAAGAGAGCGTGTGTGTGTGTGAGAGAGAGAATGTGTGTGTGAGAGAGTGCGTGCGTGTGTGTGAGAGAGAGAGTGTGTGTGTGAGAAAGAGCGTGTGTGTGTGAGAGAGAGCATGTGTGTGAGATGGAGAGCATGTTTGTGAGAGAAAGAGCATATGTGTGTGAGAGAGAGCATGTGTGTGTGAGAGAGAGCATGTGTGTGTGAGAGAGAACGCGTGTGTGTGAGAGAGAGAGAGTGTGTGTGCGAGAGAGAGAGAGCGTGTGTGAGAGAGAGAGCGTGTGTGAGAGAGAGAGCGTGTGTGAGAGAGAGAGCGTGTGTGAGAGAGAGCGTGTGAGAGAGAGCGTGTGAGAGAGAGAGTGTGTGAGAGAGAGTGTGTGTGTGTGTGTGAGAGAGAGTGTGTGTGTGTGTGAGAGAGAGTGTGTGTGTGAGAGAGAGAGAGTGTGTGTGTGAGAGAGCGTGTGTGTGTGCGAGAGAGAGAGAGTG
>JANJGN010000412.1:0-12500 GCA_026770705.1 Isurus oxyrinchus
GGGGAGGGGAGGAGAGGGGAGGGTAGGGGAGGGGAGGATAGGGAGGGGATGGGATGGAGAGGAGGGGAGGGGAGGGAGGAGAGGGGAGGGGAGGAGAGGGGGGAGGGGAGGGGAGGGTAGGGGATGAGAGGGGAGGGTAGGGAGGGGAGGGTAGGCAAGGGAGGGGAGGGGAGGTGAGGGGAGGGGAGGGGAGGGGACGGTAGGGGAGGTGAGGGAGGGGAGGAGAGGGTAGGGAGGGTGAGGGGAGGGGAGGGGAGGTGAGCGGAGAGGACGGAGGTGAGGGGAGGTGAGGTGAGGGGAGGGGAGGGGAGGGAGGGTAGAGAGGGGAGGGAGGTGAGGGGAGGGGAGGGAGGGAGTGAGGGGAGGAGGTGAGGGAGGGGAGGGAGTGTAGAGAGGGGAGGGGTAGGGGAGGGGAGTGTAGGGAGGTGGGTGGGGAGGGAGGGGAGGGGAGGGGTGGGAGGTGAGGGGAGGGAGGGGAGGAAGGGGAGGTGAGGGGAGGGGAGGTGAGGGGAGGGGAGGGGTGGGAGGGGAGGGGAAGGGAGTGAAGGGGAGGTGAGGGGAGTGAAGGGGAGGGGAGGGGAGGTGAGGGAGGTGAGGGGAGGGGAGGGGGTGAGGGGAGGGGAGGGAGGTGAGGGTAGGGAGGCGAGGGCCCTCCTGACGAACTCTCCCTCACTGACCCCCGGCTGGGTTAAGACTGTTTTGTTCAGTCAGATGAAGTTGACGAAAATCAAAGTCAGAAAAGCCGCTGATTTGCAGATAATGAAAGTGAAATTTGACATTTGGATGCCGCGGACAGGCTCTGGAATGAATACAGGATTAGCTAACACTGCGACCCCCTGACACCTGACCCCCTCACCATTAATCACTCCACAAAGCCCTGTAAATGTTACCCATTGATGCATCAATAAAACTGCTGAAAGGTCCCTGGACGTTTCACTGGGATTGCGCTCAGCACCAAGCAGGCCGTAAACCTTCCAGTATCAGGGCCGCCGCTACCTCCGCTCGGCCTCAAACTTAGGCCAAGGCCTGTTTACGGCCCAGGGGCCTCTCGCCCTCCATTCACCACCCCAGGGTTTGTCGGAGGGTCAGTACTGAGGGAGAGCCGCACTGTCAGAGGGTCAGTGCTGAGGGAGCGCAGCACTGTCGGAGGGTCAGTACTGAGGGAGCGCCGCACTGTCGGAGGGTCAGTACTGAGGGAGTGCTGCAGTGTTGGAGGGTCAGTACTGAGTTAGAGCCGCACTGTCAGAGGGTCAGTACTGAAGGAGAGCCGCACTGTCAGAGGGTCAGCACTGAGGGAGTGCTGCACTGTCGGAGGGTCAGTACTGAGGGAGCGTCGCACTGTCGGAGGGTCAGTACTGAGGGACTGCCGTACTGTTGGAGGGTCAGTACTGAGGAAGCGCCGCACTATCGGAGGGTCAGTACTGAGGGAGCGCCACACTGTTGGAGGGTCAGTGCTGAGGGAGAGCCGCACTGTCGGAGGGTCAGTAAGGTGTACAGTAAGCTGTTAGGAAGGTAAATGGTTTGTGGGCCTTTATTTCAGGGGCTGGGGTACAAGAAGGAAGAAGCCTTGCTCCAGTTGTACAGGATGTTGGTGAGACCACATCTGGAATACTGTGTGAGGTTTGGGTCTCCACATTTAAGGAAGGATATACCTGTATTGGAGGCGGTACAGTGAAGGGTCACTAGATTGGTCCCTGGGATGAGGGGGATGTCCTACGATGAGGGGCTGAGTCAATTGGGTTTATATTCTCTGGAGTTTAGAAGAGTGAGAGACGATCTGATTGAAACCTACAAGATCCTGACGGGGTTTGACAGGGTGGGCGCTGAGAGATTGTTTCCACTGGTCGGAGAATCTAAAACACGGGGGTCCAGTCTCAGGATAAGGGGCTGATCATTTAGGACTGAGATGAGGAGAAATTTCTTCACCCAAAGGGTTGTGAATCTTTGGAATCTCGACCCCAGAGGGTTGTGGATGCTCCGTTGTTGAATATATTTACGGCTGGGATAGACAGATCTCTCTGATCGAGGGATATGGGGAGCGGGTGGGAAAGTGGAGCTGAAGACCAAGATCAGCCATGATCGTACTGAATGAGGGAGCAGGCTCGATGGGCTGAATGACCTACTCCTGCCCCTGTTTCTTATGTTCTTGTGGAAAAGTTGGCATCATATCAGTCAGAAGCCCTAAATCTGAACTTGTTAGTTACTTAGTTTATCTATTATGTTCTGTAGGGTAGGTTATATCTTATGATGTACTGTCATGTGATTGTATCCTACGATATACTTTAGGAGAGATTGTCTCCCAGTTTGTACTTTAGGATAGATTATATCCTACGCTATACTTTAGGAGAGGTTGTATCCTACGATATGCTTTAGGAGAGATTGTATCCTAGTTTGTACTTTAGGATAGACCATATCCCACGATATGCTTTAAGAGAGATTGTAGCCTAGTTTGTACTTTAGGATAGAATATATCCTACAATATACTTTAGGAAAGATTGTCACCTGGTTTGTACTTTAGGATAGACTATATCCTACGATATGCTTTAAGAGAGATTGTAGCATAGTTTGTACTTTAGGATAGACTAATATCCTACGATATACTTTAGGAAAGGCTGTCACCTAGTTTGTACTTTAGGATAGACTATATCCTATGATATACTTTAGGAGAGATTGTCACCTAGTTTGTACTTTAGGATAGACTATATCCTACAATATACTTTAGGAGAGATTGTCACCTAGGCTGTTCCGTAGGGTAGGTTAATCCTAGGGCGTATTTCAGGTAGATTGGTACAATGGGGCTCGATGGGGCTGAGTGGCCTGTCTTATTGGCTTGCTGCCATGGTTGTGTTGCACTGAGTTGATGGGAGCTCCACACAGATTAATAGCAGCTTCATTTGCAGACATCAACCCTGAATGTTAATTCCAGCCCGCAGGTGTGACTAGGCTGCAGATAGGGTACTTGTAAAGACATTGGTTACATGGCAGCAAGGCCCAGATCAGACTGTAGCTTTACACAGCGGGAGAGGGGTCACACGAGTCCACACTCTCCTCTGCTCCCAAGTTAAACAGGGACTTTGCTCTTATCTTAGCAAGACCAGTCTCTGCCAGAACGTTACAAAACTTCCCCAAGTCTTAACCCCCTTAACTGTAATTACTCAGTTATGAGAGGGTGTGGTCCCAATCATTATCCTTACCTCCCATCCCCGCCCCTGTACTATCCCCACTCCCTCTATCCGGCAGCTGTGTCTCAGTGGGTCTCTTTCTCTCTCTCTCTCACCTCTAAAGTCACCAGGTCGTGGGTTCGAGTCCCCATTTCAGAGACTCGAGCCCCACAAACCAGACCGAAATTCCCACTCCTGAGGAGTGCTGCACTGTTGGAGGGGTCAGTACTGAGGGAGTGCCGCACTGTCGGAGGGTCAGTACTGAGGGAGTGCCGCACTGTCGGAGGGTCAGTACTGAGGGACAGCTGCACTGTCAGAGGGTCAGTACTGAGGGAGTGCTGCACTGTCGGAGGGTCAGTACTGAGGGAGTGCTGCACTGTCAGAGGGTCAGTACTGAGGGTGTGCCGCACTGTCGGAGGGTCAGTACTGAGGGAGTGCCGCACTGTCGGAGGTGCGGGGTGCGGTGGGGTTGGGGGGTTGAGGGTTGGGGGTTGGTGAGTTCTCCCCCATGTCCTGGGGCCTGATATTTATCCCTCAGCCACGATCATCTAATCAAGATGCACTGTGTTTGTGGGAGCTTGCTGTGCACAAAATGGCTGCTGGTTGTGCTACATTATAACGGTGAGTGGATTGGAGAGCTCCACTGGCTCGGAGTGATCCTGGACAAATCTGTGGAGCTGGGGGGGACTGTGAGGAACATAAGCCCTTTCCACATATCCACAGTGCACTGGAGCCCCAGCGCTTTGCCCTCTCTTCCTCAGTGATACTCAGTGTCACTCACCCCCCCACCCACCCACACCACCAGCCCCCTCCCCTTCCCCACAACTTGGCAGCCCCTGCACTTCCTGTCACTGAATCCTGGCCATTCAGCCCATCGTTCCCCGTGCTGACTTTTTGAAAGGTCTATCCAATTAGTCCCACTCCCACCCACCCCCCACTGGCTCTCTCCCCCTCATATCCCAGCAAATGCCCCCCCTTCCCAGTATTTATCCGATTTCCCCCCCCTTTTGAAAGTTCCTATTGAATCTGCTTCCACCGCCCTTTCAGGCAGCGCCTTCCAGATCACAACAACTCGCTGTGTAAATAAAAACAAATTCTCCTCATCTCCCCCTCTGGTTCCCTTCCCGATTCTCTTCAATCTGTGTCCCCTCTGGTTACCGACCCTCCTGCCCAGTGGGAACAGTTTCTCCTTATTTATTCTGTCCGAACCCCCTTCCCGACTCTCTTCAATCTGTGTCCCTCTGGCTGGTGGGACATTCTGCCTCTCGTTCTCTCTCTCATTCTCACAGACTGACTCTTACATCCTCGTTCTCTCTCTCTCTTCTTTCCATCCCCTCATCCTTTCACCTCACACTCTCCTCCCTCCATCCCTTCCCCCCTCCCTCTCTCTCCCCTCCCTCACCCCTCCCCTCACTCCTCCCTCTCTCTCCCCCTCCCCTCTCTCTGCCCCCTCCCCCCTCTCTCTCCCCCTTCCCCCTCTCTCTCCCCTCCTCTCACTCCTCCCTCTCTCTCCCCCTCCCCCTCTCTCTCTCCCCTCCTCCTCCCTCACCCCTCACCCCCCCTCTCTCTCCTCCCTCTCTCTCCCCCCTCCCCCTCTCTCTCTCCCTCCTCCTCTCCTCACCCCTCCCCTCACTCCTCCCTCTCTCTCCCCCTCCCCTCTCTCTCTCCCCTCCCCCTCCCCTCACCCCTCCCCTCCCCTCCCCCTCCCCCCCCTCTCTGCCCCCTCCCCCCAGCCCTCCCCCCTCTCTCTCCCCCTTCCCCCCTCTCTCTCCCCTCCCCCCTCGCCCCTCCCCTCTGCCCTCCCCCACTCTCTCTCTGCCCCCTCCCCCCTCTCTCTCCCCTCCCCCCTCCCCTCACCACTCCCCCCTCTGTCTCTTCCGCTCTCCCCCTCCCTCTCCCTCCCCATCTCCCTTTCATCTCCCTTTCCCTCTCCCACTCTGTCTCTCCTCTCTCCCCCTTCATCTCTCCCTCCCCCTCTCCCCCTCCCCACTCCCCTCTCTCTCTCTCCCCTCCCCGTCTCTCTCCCCTTTCCCCGCTCTCTATCCCATCAAACCCCCTCCCCTCTCGCTCCCCTCCCCCTCCATCTCTCCATTCCTCTCTCTCTCTCTCTTTGCCTCTCCACATTCCCCCTCTCTCCCCTCTCTGCTCTCCACTCTCCCTCTCTCACTCCTCTCTCCCCTCTCCCATTCAATCTCCCTCTCCTGTCTCCCCTCTGCCCCTCTTTCACCTCCCTCCCCTCTCCTGCTCTCTCCCTTCCCTCTCTCTCCCTCCCCCTTCCCCGATCTCTCTCCCTCCCCATTCTCCCGCTCTCTCTCCCTCACTCTCTCTCCCTCTCCTCGCTGTCTCTCCTTCCCCTCTCCCCGTTCCCTCTCTTCTCCCCCAGTTTCTCTCCCCCCCTCCCCAGTTCTCACTCCCTCCCCTCTCTTCCGCTCTCTCTTCCTCCCTCTCCCCGTGCGCTCTCTCTCTCATCTCTAGCAACTCTCTCCCCTCTCCCCCACTCTCTCTCTCTCCCTGTCTCCCGCTCTCTCTCCCCCGCTCTCTCTCCCCTCTCCCCCACTCTCTCTCCCTGTCTCCCGCTCTCTCTCCCCCGCTCTCTCTCCCCTCTCCCCTGCTCTCTCTCTCTCCCTATCTCCTGCTCTCTATCCCCCGCTCTCTCTCCCCTGCTCTCTCTCCCCTCACCCTAGCTCCGTCTCTCCCTTCTCCCCCACACTCTTTTCTCCCACCTCTCATCGGCTCTCTCTCCCCGGCTGTCCCTCTCTTTCTCTCTCTCTCTCCTCCACTCTCTCCTTCCCCTCTCCCCATTACTCCCCTCACTTCCCCTCACCCTTCTCTTACCTCCTCCTACCCCTAACTCCACTTGCGCTCTCTCTCACCCTTCCACCCCTCCCCCCTCTCCCTTCCCTTCGCTTCCCCTACTCCATCTTCTCCCCATCCCCACCTCTCTCCCTCTCTTGCCGCCTCCCCCTCTCTCGTCCCACTCTCACCCCTTCCCCCTCGCTCGCACCCCCCCTCTCTCTTTCCCCCTATTCCTCTCTGCCCCCGACTGTCCCTCTCCCTTCCACCCTCCCTCTCCCCTCCCACTCTCTCTCCCTCCCTCCCTTCCCCCCCTACCCTCCCCTCTCCCTCTCTCTTCCTTAACCCCCTCTCTCTCCTCCCCCCCCTACACACACACAGACACTGGCACAGCCAGGAACACGCCAATATTTAGAGACAGGCATGTTAAATATGCAGCAACCTCTCCCAGCTTGCAAACTGAAACACTCCGAATAAATAATTCACGGCCGACTTGGCTAAATATAGATCGGAATGGGCTCCTATTCAATTGACATGTGTTGAAAATGGGTCTGGCAGGTGCTCGGAAGCAGTCCCTTGGAAATATGCAGCGTGTGACTGCTGGAAGACGCGACATGGAGTAAATCGCACCCTCCGTCACCAGGAGCCTCGCCTCTAAACGTCCTCTCTGAACATAGTGACTCCTGCCCGGGTGGCACAGTGCTGGGGTGGGAGGGTGGTGGGGGGGGGGGGGGGTGGGGGATGGCATGCAAGGTGAGTGCGATTGCCATGATCAGGCAACACAACCCCTCCCACCCCAACTCCCACATCTCACTATACGTCGGGAGGGCAAGACCGGCGGCAGTGTGAGCGGGTGGACTATTCGACGACAGGAGGCATCACGCATCAGATCACCTCAGTTTCAAAAGGCTCAACCTTTTCAAATCCATCCCTATCTCTGTAACCTCCTCCAGCCCCTACACCCCTCCCTTTCTCTGTAACCTCCTCCAGCCCCCTACACCCCTCCCTATCCCTGTAACCTCCTCCAGTCCCTACAACCCTCCCTATCCCTGTAACCTCCGCCAGCCCCCTACACCCCTCCCTATCCCTGTAACCTCCGCCAGCCCCCTACACCCCTCCCTATCTCTGTAACCTCCTCCAGCCCCTACACCCCTCCCTATCCCTGTAACCTCCGCCAGCCCCCTACACCCCTCCCTATCTCTGTAACCTCCTCCTGTCCCTACACCCCTCCCTATCTCTGTAACCTCCTCCAGCCCCTACACCCCTCCCTATCTCTGTCACCTCCTCCAGCCCCTACAACCCTCCCTATCTCTGTCACCTCCTCCAGCCCCTACACCCCTCCCTACATCTGTAACCTCCGCCAGCCCCCTACACCCCTCCCTATCTCTGTAACCTCCTCCAGCCCCTACACCCCTCCCTATCTCTGTAACCTCCTCCAGTCCCTACACCCCTCCCTATCTCTGTAACCTCCTCCAGCCCCTACACCCTCCCTATCTCTGTAACCTCCTCCAGCCCCTACACCCCTCCCTATCTTTGTAACCTCCTCCAGTAGCTACACCCCTCCCTATCTCTGTAACCTCCTCCAGCCCCTACACCCCTTCCTATCTCCCTAACCTCCTCCAGCCCCTACACCCCTCCCTATCTCTGTAACCTCCTCCAGCCCCTACAACCCTCCCTATCTCTGTAACCTCCTCCAGCCCCTACACCCCTTCCTATCTCCCTAACCTCCTCCAGCCCCTACACCCCTCCCTATCTCTGTAACCTCCGCCAGCCCCCTACACCCCTCCCTATCTCTGTAACCTCCTCCAGCCCCTACACCCCTCCCTATCTCTGTAACCTCCTCCAGTCCCTACACCCCTCCCTATCTCTGTAACCTCCTCCAGCCCCTACACCCCTCCCTATCTCTGTAACCTCCTCCAGCCCCTACACCCCTCCCTATCTTTGTAACCTCCTCCAGTAGCTACACCCCTCCCTATCTCTGTAACCTCCTCCAGCCCCTACACCCCTCCCTATCTCTGTAACCTCCTCCAGCCCCTACACCCCTCCCTATCTCTGTAACCTCCTCCAGCCCCTACACCCCTCCCTATCTCTGTAACCTCCGCCAGCCCCTACAACCCTCCCTATCGCTGTCACCTCCTCCAGCCCCTACACCCCTCCCTATCTCTGTAACCTCCTCCAGCCCCTACACACCTCCCTATCTCTGTAACCTCCTCCAGCCCCTACACCCCTCCCTATCTCTGTCACCTCCTCCAGCCCGTACACCCCCTCCCTATCTCTGTAACCTCCTCCAGTCCCTACACCCCTCCCTATCTCTGTAACCTCCTCCAGTAGCTACACCCCTCCCTATCTCTGTAACCTCCTCCAGCCCCTACACCCCTCCCTATCTCTGTAACCTCCTCCAGCCCCTACACCCCTCCCTATCTCTGTAACCTCCTCCAGCCCCTACAACCCTCCCTATCTCTGTAACCTCCTCCAGCCCCTACACCCCTCCCTATCTCCCTAACCTCCTCCAGCCCCCCACACCCCTCCCTATCTCTGTAACCTCCTCCCACCCTACCACCCTCCGAGATCTCTGCGCTCCTCCAATTCCGGCCTCTTGACCATCCCCCGATTCCCATCGCTCCACCATTGGCGGCCGGGCCTTCAGCTGCCTGGGGGGGGCCCTGAGCTCTGGAATTCCCTCCCTAAACCTCTCCAACTCTGTCCCTCTCTCTCTCTCTTGACCTCTCTGTCTCCACCTCCCTCTCTGTCTGCATCTCCCCCCTCTTTCTCTCTGTCTCAGTCACCTGCCCTCCCTCTCTCTCCCTATCTCTCTCTCTCTCTCTGTCTCTCCTCCTTTAAGACGCTCCTTAAACCTTTGAGTGTGGTTGCGGTGGCCCATCCCGAATATCTCCTGATGTGGTTCAGAGTTAAGTTGTTGACTGATAACGCTGCTGTGATGCGGCCTTGAGGTTTTTCTGTATTGAAGGTACCACAGTCTATTACAGGCCCACCTTCACTGGCCAATGCCCACATTGGGTTTGCTACAGTCCCACGCACTGGAAGATTGGTCTGATCGGCAACTTGGTAAATAGGGCCTGAGTCACCAGCCTGATGCTAACAGAGGGCCAACCCCTATTAGACCATCCCACTCTGTAGATCACATTAACTCATCAACAGGCCTCAGGCCCTCACATTCAGCCCTGAGACGCACCCAGTCTGCCTCGGATCACCCAGGAATGGTGAGGGATCTCCAAAAAAAAACAAGGGAAATTTGGAAAGCTGAATGCGGCATAATCATAAAATTGAGACATAATCCCCTCGTTCTCCCCCTCACTGCCCCTCACCCCCTCCAAATTTCCCTCCCCCTCACTCTCCCCCTCACCCTCCCTCACCCCCTCGCAGTCCCCTCCCCCTCACTCTCCCTCTCTTCCACTCTCCCCCTCACCCTCCCTCACCCCCTCCCAGTCCCCTCCCCCTCACTCTCCCTCTCTTCCACTCTCCCCCCAACCCTACCGCACCCCATCCCACTGACCCCTTCACTCTCCCTCTCCCCCACACTTCCCCTCAGCCGCTCACCCTCAACCCCTCCCAGTCCCCTCCCACTTGCTCTCCCCCCTACCTTCCCTCACCCCTCACAGTCCCCTTCCCCCTCTCCTCCTGCTCCCCGCTCTCCCCCTCACCCTCCCCACCCCATCCCACTCACCTCACCCACTCTCCCTCTCACCCTCCCTCACCCCCCACTCCCCTCTCCCCGTCATCCCATCCCAATCCCCTCCTCCACTCTCCCCTCACCCTCCCTCACCCCCTCCCACTCCGCTCCCCCTCATCATCCCCCATGCCCTCCCAGACCCTTCCCCCTATCTGCCTTTCACTTTCACCCCTCCCCTCCCCCACTCCACTCCCACTCCCTCGCCCCTCCCCCACTCCCCTCCCACTCCCTCACCCCCTCACTCACCACCTCCCACTTGCTTCCCCTCACTCCTCCTACGTTTCACTCCTTCCCTCCTTACCCTCCCCTCTGCCCCTCCTCATCACCCTCCCCTCCCCTCCCCCATCCACACCCTCTTCTTCCCCTCCCTCAACTCCCCCTCCATCTCCCCTCCCACTGCCCCTCCCCTCCCTCCCTCTCTCCTTCTCCCCATCCCTGCGCCCCCACCTCCCGCTCCCTCCCTCCCCCTCCCCCACCCCCTCCAACCTGCTCCCCTCCCTCCGTCCACCCCTCTCTCACTCCCCTTCACCCGCTCTCCCCCTCACTCTCCCACTCCCGCAACCCCTCCTGCTCCCAATCTGTCCACTCCCTCTCCCCCTGTCTCCCCCTTGCCCCTCCCCCACTCTTCCGGCTCCGCTTCCCACCTCCCCATCCCCCTCCAACCAGCTCCCCTCCCTCTCTCCCTCCCTGCCACCCTCCCTCGGTTGAAGCATAGCCAGCAGGGAGTGCTCCAGTTGCTGAGTGTTGAGTTGTGTGAGTGTGAGCGAGTCAGACTCAGCGAGCCGACAGCCAGCTGCTGGCAGTGATTGACTGGGAAATTGTAGCTTTGGAAGGAAACTCCCATGAGTAATGAAAACAGTATAATGGGTTTAACAAGCACAAAGCACTTTTATTAAAGACCTTGTGTTCTAATAAGCTGCAAAGAAGAGATTTAGGCTTCCTTGCATGAGTGAGATTAGTGCTTGAGAAGTGTTACGATTACATAAAGAGTAACGCTCCCTCTACACCGTCCCCATCAAACACTCCCAGGACAGGTACAGCACGGGGTTAGATACAGAGTAAAGCTCCCTCTACACTCTCCCCATCAAACACTCCCAGGACAGGTACAGCACGGGGTTAGATACAGAGTAAAGCTCCCTCTACACTGTCCCCATCAAACACTCCCAGGACAGGTACAGCACGGGGTTAGATACAGAGTAAAGCTCCCTCTACACTCTCCCCATCAAACACTCCCAGGACAGGTACAGCACGGGGTTAGATACAGAGTAAAGCTCCCTCTACACTGTCCCCATCAAACACTCCCAGGACAGGTACAGCACGGGGTTAGATACAGAGTAAAGCTCCCTCTACACTGTCCCAATCAAACACTCCCAGGACAGGTACAGCACGGGGTTAGATACAGAGTAAAGCTCCCTCTACACTGTCCCCATCAAACACTCCCAGGACAGGTACAGCACGGGGTTAGATACAGAGTAAAGCTCCCTCTACACTGTCCCCATCAAACACTCCCAGGACAGGTACAGCACGGGGTTAGATACATAGTAAAGCTTCCTCTACACTGTCCCCATCAAACACTCCCAGGACAGGTACAGCACGGGGTTAGATACAGAGTAAAGCTCCCTCTACACTGTCCCCATCAAACACTCCCAGAAACATGATAGGGTCCCCCTTGTCCTCACTTATCACCCCACCAGCCTCCGCATTCAAAGGATCATCCTCCGCCATTTCCGCCAACTCCAGCATGATGCCACCACCAAACACATCTTCCCTTCACCCCCCTTATCGGCATTCCGTAGGGATCGCTCCCTCCGGGACACCCTGGTCCACTCCTCCATCACCCCCTACTCCTCAACCCCCTCCTATGGCACCACCCCATGCCCACGCAAAAGATGTAACACCTGCCCCTTCACTTGCTCTCTCCTCACCGTCCAAGGGCCCAAACACTCCTTTCAAGTGAAGCAGCATTTCACTTGCATTTCCCCCAACTTAGTCTACTGCATTCGTTGCTCCCAATGTGGTCTCCTCTACATTGGAGAGACCAAACGTAAACTGGGCGACCGCTTTGCAGAACACCTGCGGTCTGTCCGCAAGAATGACCCAAACCTCCCTGTCGCTTGCCATTTTAACACTCCACCCTGCTCTCTTGCCCACATGTCTGTCCTTGGCTTGCTGCATTGTTCCAGTGAAGCCCAACGCAAACTGGAGGAACAACACCTCATCTTCCGACTAGGCACCTTACAGCCTTCCGGACTGAATATTGAATTCAACAACTTTAGGTCGTGAGCTCCCTCCCCCATCCCCACCCCCTTTCTGTTTCCCCCTTTTCCCCTTTTTTTCCCTATAAATTTTATAGATTTTTCTTTTCCCACCTATTTCCATTATTTTTAAATATTTTAAAATCTTTTATGCTCCCCCCACCCCCACTAGAGCTATACCTTGAGTGCCCTACCATCCATTCTTAATTAGCACATTCGTTTAGATAATATCACCAACTTTAACTTTAACACCTATGTGTTCTTTTGTACCATTGTTGTTGACATCTTTTGATGATCTGCTTCTATCACTGCTTGTTTGTCCACACAACCACCTCTCTCTCTCTATCTCTCTCTCCGCCCCCCTCACACACACCTTAAACCAGCTTATATTTCAACTCTTTCTTGGACTCGAAATCAAGTTCTGTCGAAGGGTCATGAGGACTCGAAACGTCAACTCTTTTCTTCTCCGCCGATGCTGCCAGACCTGCTGAGTTTTTCCAGGTCATTCTGTTTGTGTGAGTTCCTTCATGTGCGATTGGAGACATTGATTCCATTTTCTCTCTTTTTATCTGTTGCACTTGACTGAAGCTTATTTCTCAT